>CATIWR010229531.1:0-33593 GCA_949677035.1 Omphalea diandra | reverse complement strand
AGATTTTGAGCTATATCCAACTTCCAACTTAGATAATAACTAAAGGCTGCAAAACAACACTAATTTGAAACATTTAGACATGATCAATCTCCTTTGTCAAGATCAAAAGAGGTCCAAGACTTAGGGTTAACCACCCTAGTCCAACACATTTAATACAAGATTTGCCTAGCACAACTTAAAGATTTAGGCATAGTTCTATTTGTAACATCTTTTTTATGGTTATTGTCTATAAATACTCCACCAAACAGACATGAATGTAAGAGAAAAGCATTGAATATAGCCAAACTCTTGCAATTTTATTTCTCAACCTTTAATTCTTATATGTGAGTTGGTATTGTTAGTTGTGAGTACTAAACACTATTATTATTGGGTTTGAGAGTTAACCTAGTTGTAAAACTCTTGTATAAGTTAAGTGTGCGCCTGTGGAAAAACACTTGAGAGGTTTTGCATGATCCTTGAAGCAAAAGTTGTAAGGTTATTTGTGAGTCATAAAACACAAAGTGTAACAATTTAGTATGAGCTTGGAAACATAGTTTAGTGTTAATAGAATACCCAATTGTGAAGAATTGAGGAGTGGACGTAGAGTTTGTTAACACTTGAACCACTATAAAATTTGGTGTCTCTAACTTTTCTCATATTTCTTTTATTTTCATCTTTCAATACCATCCCTTTAATTTTGAAATTTTCCATTAATTCAACCCCACTTCTTAGTGCTCAAGGGCCAATAAGTGGTATCAGAGCAAGGTATCATTGAAACCCTTAATTGTGTGAGTAAAGATAAATGGCACAAGAAGGAATCCATGCCCATCTCAAGCCATACTTTGATGGATCTGACTATACATATTGAAAGTATAGAATAGAGATATATTTGGACAACGATATGGTAGATCTTTGGGATATAACTGCAAAAAAATGGAAATGTCTTACTAAGGTGGTTAATGGAAGTGAAGAATTAATCCTAAAGGAAGAAAAGGTGGAAACTTATAGAAGATCAAATGGAAGGAACAAAAGGGGCAATGGCAATTCTTCTTAGCTCTTTGTCAATGAAGGAGATAGGAAGAGTACAACACTGCCTTATTGCCCTTGGAATTTAGAAGGTGTTAGAGAATTACTATGAAGGCACAACCTTGGTGAAGTCTAGCAGGTTAGAAATGTATGTGACTGAATAAGAGCAAATCATGATGAAAGGCAACGAAAGCATTACCGATATGATGAATATACTCCTATCTATCATCACAAATATGAAGAAATTTAGAAGAGTACTCACTAATCATGAGATAAACACCCAAATACTCAAATAAACACCTAAATACTCAAATCTTTACCTCTTAAAAAGTTTGGTGTAAGGGTATGTAATATTCAAGAGTTAAATTTAGAAATAGGAAAAGTTCCAACATATGTCCTTGTAAGCAAACTTCTTACTCATAAGTTGGCCTTCAAAAAAGATGAAGAAATGAAGAACATAAAAGGGTAGGGGGATATGAATGATAAAATAGAAAAGAAGAACCTAAACCTTAAATCCCCAACTAAAGAAAAAGAGGTAGAAGTTGTCTCAAGTGATGATGATGATAGTGAAAAAGAAGATGAGGAGT
The DNA here is from genome assembly GCA_949677035.1 of Omphalea diandra. Taxonomy (NCBI): domain Eukaryota; kingdom Viridiplantae; phylum Streptophyta; class Magnoliopsida; order Malpighiales; family Euphorbiaceae; genus Omphalea; species Omphalea diandra. The sequence goes on along the minus strand of CATIWR010229531.1, from coordinate 32,001 downwards.
TGGCCATGCTTTCTAGAAGGACCAAAGAGTTGCAAGAAGGCATCTTCTAACCTCGAGGAACAGAAGAATCAAGTGACTTACAATGAGTGTGGCAAGCAAGGTCACATTAAATATGATTGCCCTAAGCTGAAGAAAAAGAAGAAAAAGAAGAAAAGTTTCAAAGCCACTTGGGATGACAGCTCTAGTGAGGTGGATGAAGATGAAAAAGTGGCAAATCTTTGTTTCATGACATAAGAGGACTCTACTAATGAGGTAAGTTCTCCACTTCACTTTAATGATAATTATGATACATATGATGATGTAGATGATGAGCTCCTTGAACCTCTTATTTAAGATGTGACAAGTCACAAATGAAAACTTATAAAAAAAAATGTTCAAAATTGGAAAATGAGTTTGACTCATTAAATGAGCTTATAAGTGAGTTAAGAGCTTCAAATGAAGAACTCAAGAAGTCTATTGAAAGTCTTACTAAGTCTTCTTTTTCTATAAATTCCATGAGAAAGGAAAATGATTTTTTAAAAAGAGAGGTAATTGAGCTTAGAAATTCTATTTCTAAGTTTTACAAAGGGAAGGAAGCTTTAGATACAATAATTGTATCTCAAAGACCTCCCATAATAAGACATGGTCTAGGCTTCAATGGAATCTTTTCATCTACACCCCCTCCCCCCCCCCCCCCCTTCCCCACAACATTCATTAAAGCATCAACCCCTCAAATATCTAGTATTGAGGTAATTAAGAGGAAGAGTGCTCCTAGCACTAAGCCATCTATCCCCAAAGGTAAGGGGAAGGCACCTCAAACCTTAAAGCCTAAGCCTAAAAAGGCTAATCATCCATTCATCTATACTAAGAAGCTTGCTCACCCAAACACACATAAAAAAATTCTTTGCTACTCCTAATTATTCATGCCCATGTTCACACTCTTACCACTATGGTATGAGAAGGCCCCCTACTTATACTAAAGTTATAGATAGAAGAAAGACTTACAAGTCTAAACTTCAGTGTCACCATTACGTGAAGTTTGATCACATAAACATTTTCTACTATATTAGGAAGGCTCACCTTAAATTAAAGGACCCTTCAAGACCTAACCCCCAAAGACCCAAGTATACTTGAGTACCTAAACAAAGATTATTTGTTTTTATTGTGTAGGAATGTATGGCAGCCACCAATGAAGACAATGATTGGCATGTGGATAATAGGTGCTCAAAGCATATGATGGGCAATAAGAAGCTATTCATAGCCATAAAAGAGAAGGAAGGTGGCAATGTCACTTTTGGAAACAATGCTAAGGGTAAGTTAATTAGCATTGGCATAATTGGTAAGAATGGTTGTTCACTTATTGACAATGTTCTTTTAGTAAAAGATTTACAATATAATTTGTTAAGTGTAAGTCAATTATGTGATAAAGGTAATAAAGTCACCTTTGACCCTAGACAATGTCTGGGTTACCACTTTAGTGGATGAAAAGGTAATATTTAAGGGTGAAAAAAGAGGCAATACCTATTTAATTGACTTAGACAACTTGACTAACTAATCCTTTAAATGTCTTATGTCTCTTAGCAATAAAGCTTGGCTTTGGCATAGAACGCATACAGCTCCTACAAAACCTATTTAAAAAGAAGAGCTAGTGGAAGATCTTCCCATCCTAAAATTCTCCAAGGACAAGACATGTAGACCTTGACAAATGGGGAAACAACATCAAACTTCCTTCAAAGCAAAGAATGTTGTAAGTACCTCTAGACCTCTTCAACACATTCATATGGAATTGGACCTATTAGGAATGCTAGTCTAGGTGGAAAGCATTATGCATTTGTCCTAGTTGATCATTACTCTAGGTTTACTTAGGTGTCCTTTTTAGCTCATAAGAATGACACTTTTGATGTTTTTAAAAATTTTGCAAAAAGAGTTCAAAATGAAAAAGATTACTTCATTTCTTCTATATGTAGTGGCCATGGAAAGGAATTTCAAAATGAATCTTTTGAAACTTGTTGCTTAGAGAATGGAATTTCTCATAATTTTTCTACTCCTAAAACACCACAACTGAATGGTGTTGTAGAAAGAAAAAATAGGACTTTAGTAGAGATTGGCAAGAACTATGCTTAATGAGTACTTTTTGCCTAATTACTTTTGGGCTGAAGTCATCAATACTTTTTGCTATATTGCTAATCATGTTTTCAAAAGACTCATTCTCAATAAAACTTCTTATGAGCTTTGGAATGGTAGAAAACCTAAGATTTTATGCCTTAGAGTCTTTGGGTGCAAATGATACATTCTAAATACTAAGGACAACCTTAGAAAAATTTTTTCTAAGATAAATAAAGGTATTTTTTTGGGTTATTCCACCTATAGTAAAGCCTATAGGGCATTCAACAAAAGTACTATAATTGTTGAAGAGTCAAGGAACATTGTGTTTGATGAATCTAGTAAACTTGATCTTGGGAAATGTTCTCTTATTGATAATCTTGCAACTGACTTTGAGAAATTAGAGCTTAATTTAACTCCAAAAGAATTGGTGATTGATCTTGAAGATAACAAGTCATTACAAGAAGTTGAGGAATTTCAGCTATAAGTAAAAAACCAAGGTCAAGATCTTCTCAAGGATTGGAGATTCTCTAAATATCACCTAAATGACCTAATCATTTTTCAGATATCTAAGGGAGTAAGTCTTAAATCTTAACTTCATGCATTAAATAATAATCTTACATTTGTTTTTCAATTTGAGCCAAAATTAATTAATGAGGCTTTTGATGATGAAAGTTAGGTGATTATTGTGCAAGAAGAACTCAACCAATTTGAGAGAAATAAAGTTTTGGAACTTATTCGTAGGCCTAAGGAACACCCCATTGTAGGTTGCAAATAGGTGTTAAGTAATAAGTTAGATGAGCAAGGGTCTATTACTTGGAATAAATTTAGATTGGTTGCAACTGGTTACAACTAAGAGGAAGGCATTGATTATATGAAACCTTTGCCCCCGTAGCAAGGTTAGATGCCATTAGGATTATTTTATCATTTACATATCATATCAATTTTAAACTTTTTCAAATAGATGTGAAGAGTGCACTTTTTAATGGTCTTCTTGAGAAGGAAGTTTATGTTGAACAACCTCCTAATTTTGAATCTCATACTTTTTCAAGTCATGTTTTAAATTAACTAAAGTCTTATATGGTTTGAAACAAGCTCGAAGAGCTTGGTATAACAGGCTTAGTTCATTTCTTTTACAAAATAATTTTGAAAAGGGGAAGGTTGATATAACTTTATTTGTCAAAAAGCATAATCTGGATACACTCATTGTATAAATATATGTTGATGATATTATATTTGGTATTACTAATGAATATGTTTGTGAATAATTTACTAAGTGTCTGACTAGGGAATTAGAGATGAGCATAATAAGAGAGCTCAATTTTTTCCTTAGTCTTCAAATCAAACAAACTAAAAAAAGGTATCTTCATCAATCAAGCCAAGTACACAAAAGATCTACTTAAGAGATTTAGCATGGATGGATGCAATGTAGCAAAGACACTAACTAATAAGTGCAACTATCAAGCTAGAAAAAGATGAATCAGGTAAGCCAATTAATGAAAAAAGTTATAGAGATATGATTGGTTCTCTTCTCTACCTCACTGCTTCTAGACCCGACTTTATGTTTAGTTTTTGCATGTGTGCTAGGTTTTAATCATGTCCTAAGGAATCTCATTTAAATGTTGCCAAAAAAATTCTTAAATATTTACATGACACATTGTATTTAGGATTATGGTATCCTAGGAATTCATCATTTAGTCTTCTTGGGTATTCATATGCAAATTATGCACGTAGTTTATTAGATAAAAAGAGCACTTCTGAAACTTACCGATGCATAAGTGAATGTTTAGTTTCTTGGTTTAATAAAAAATATATTTTGGTTATCTTATCCACCGTTGAAGCGGAATATGTGGTGGCAGGTTGTTATTGTACCCAAGTTCTTTAGATGAAACAATAACTAAAGGATTATAGCAAAGATGTTGATCACATTCCCAATAAATGAAACAACACAAATGTAATAAATATTTCTAAGAATCTCATCCAATATTCTAAGAGCAAGCACATTAACATTAGACATCATTTTCTTAGAGATCATGTCCAAAATGACAATGTTGTGTTAGAGTTTATTGACACAATCATCAACTTGCAAACATCTTCACTAAACTCCCTAATGAAGAAAGGATGAACTTCATTAAGAGGAAGCTAGGGATGTTTGATGGAAGCTCTCTAGGGTGAAAATTGATCTCACCTCATTTTCTTCATTGTGTTTGTCAATTTGTTTGATTGAATGATACATTTGTTGATTACTTTAGATGTCTTAATTCTTTTATGCAATTATGCTTTTCTATGCCAATTTGTTTGAATTGATCATCAATACATTAAGTTGATCATAACTAAAAAGGCTAATTTTTATTCTTTCTTTATTTTTCTTTTTCCCTTGTAATTCACGATCACAATTATAAATTAGCAGTCGCTACTTACAGGCACTCATCAATTTTTTATTAAACTACTAATTCGTTGTTGTGACTTTAGGTCACCATTGTGAATTTTTTTAAAATTCAAATTTTTTTACTATTGACTCCTTCATTTTTTAAGAAAATATTATCTGTTACTCATAGAATTCGTAATTAGCAGTCGCAACCAGCTAATAGTGACCACGAATTCTAGTAACTATTGGACATTAATTAATTTAACTATCAATCAGTGCCAACCCCACATTTAATGCATTTTCTTACCATTTAATTTCCTTTTTCATTAATTTTCTACCTATTTAAACCATCCTAACACTCTTTTATTTCACTTATACATTTTCTCTTCATCTAGCATTCATCTCTTCTTTCAATCCTTTTAAACTCTCTTAACTTTGATCTTCATGGCATCTAAGAAACTAACCAGAGCAGAGAAAGTGAAGAACATTACCCAACCTCCAAACCCTCCTTCCTTTCACCTAATGAAAGGAATAACCAAAGAAGAAAAAGACAGGTACAAAGAAAACTCTAATAAAATCATCCAAGCCAATAAAGTTCTTTCTACCCTTTTCCTTGAATCACTTGGAATTAAGGATGCAATCCATGCCTTTCTTTTAAACCTAGGCTGGAAGGAATTCATCTTCAGGGATTAACTAGGGTATGAGGAGGACGTCAAAGAGTTTATATGCATTGTTACATTAAATAAAAGAGTAAAATTAAAAGCAAGTTTGTATAGTTTGGTTTTTAGGGCTTTTAAGGACCCTCACTTTATACTTTTACCCAACTTTCTTCCCTCTTCAACCTTCAAGTGGGAGATAATATTCCTTTTATTATCTCTAAACTTGATACCATATATTTTGAATATTGGTTAGAGATCTCTATTGAAACCAGACATGACCCAAAAACATCTCTGGCCAAATACCTTAAGACCCTCACCAGTTGACTTTTTCACCATATCATCACTTTCTTTGTAAATGCTAGGGGTGATAGGAATGAAAAGGTTTCGCAGAAAGACCTAGCATTTTTGTTTTGCCTAACCAAAAATAAGCCAATCCAAAGACCGATACCTTGTGGATCAATTAATTCATATGAGTATAAAGCCTAAAAGCTAATTTCTCCTCCTCTCTCATGTCATAGCCATATACAGGTATGTGGGAGCCCTTAATGAGGAAATGAGAAATTCCCCATTAAAAAGTGTTTATCCTCTCAAACCTTTTTGGATTTGTCCTATTTGATTAATGTCAAGGCAATCCATCCAGATACCTATGCATATACTGTGGGGTCTCTTGGGGCAGAGAAGTAAGAAACAACTCAGGCTTCAAAAAGGAAAAGGCTTGTGATAGAGGAGAGTGGTCAACCAATTCCATCTCTTAAACCCAAAGCCAAACCTAAAACTTTTGCCATCTCTCTCTCTTCCATTAACAAGAAGTTGGACAAGGTGATGTGTATGATTAAAAAGGAGATTTCTCCTTCTTCCCACCACAGTAACCTAGTGGACCTTCAAGAAAACATGGGTGTAACAATTTGCTATCTCATAGAGTTTGAAGAATAGGATGACACTCTAGAGGAAGAGGAAGACCAAGGAGTGGACAAAAAAGATGAAGCACAAGGTGGAGGAGGAGAAAAAGAAGTTGGAGATTTTGATGATGATGACATCTCTCCACTTATCTAGTTTTTCTTACTTAGGCTTGTAATTTTTTTTATGCTTTTTTGTTCTTTTTGTCTTTTGGCCTAAGTTTGTGATCCTACAATTTTTTGTCATTTATTCTATGTTTAAATTTAGTTTATGTTTTGTTTGGATATCAATAAAATTTGAAGTTTTTGTTCCCTCTATGGATGCTATTGATATATGGTTGTTTTTTATGTGCATTTCTATATAATTATCCCTATTTTGTCTTGTTCTCTCTCTTTTTTATCTTGACAAAGGGGGAGAGAAATAGTGAATTTGGATGTTATAATTAAGGGGAATATAAATTGAGGGGGAGCACTTTCAATTAGTTTAAGTGCATTTCTATTTTAAATTGGTATCTTAACAAGTTTAATTTGTTAGACATTGTTAACCATCTCAACTTCACACTTAAGCATTTTTTTTCCCTTGCAAAATCAATCTAAGTTGTCAAAATAAAAATTAAAAAAAAAAAAAAGAGATTGTTAGACTAGGTTGGTCAAATCCAAGTCAAAACTCTCTTTTGATCTTGACAATATAAATTGATATGTTCTAACATTAATTTTAAGTGTTGATTTTACAGTTTTTAAGATAAGTTTGCATTATAAGTTGAATGGGAGTCTAAGTTTCAAGTATTGTGAAAAGGCATCTTAATTTGCAGTCGAGAACCTCTAATTCTTGACTGCTCTCTTGCAAAAGGAATAGATGAAATTGGGTTAGAAAAATTCGCAAAGCAAATCGCAATCGTGATTTTGCTAAGAAGTTAATGAAGATGAAACAGAAGAATTCGCAGTGGGAGTTATATCCATGTTCGTGATCATAACTTTTGTAATTGTCTGGAGGGAATCAAATCCTCAACTAGAGCAGGCCAAGTGTCCTAAAGAACTGTTGGTATATAAAAAATAATTGAGGGTGAAATATTTATCGAGACCGCGAATTAATGGAGCAACATCTCCTTATCAAACAGAAGGATTCGCGGTAGACATCATGTCCAAGAAGAAAGTAAATCTCGATTGCAACTTTTGTCTAGCTCGAAGAACATAATTGCTATTTTTTTTTTGGAAGACCAATGGTAGCATGCCACGTGGACTAGCCGTTAGATACAAATAGGGTTCTCTACCACAATTTCAGCGATTTTAGTGCAAGAAGAGAAATCATGATCGCTAATGTCCAGTCACGACCGCGAACTCAATCTGACAAACATTTAATATAAGATCTGCCTAGCACAACTTAAAGATTTAAGCATAGTCTTATTTGTAACGTTTAAATACTCCACCAAACAAACATGAATGCAAAAGAATAACATTGAATATAGCCAAACTCTTTCAATTTTGTTTCTTAACCTTTAATTATTGTATGTGAGTTGGTATTGTTAGGTTTGAGCATTAAACATCATTGTTATTAAGTTTAAGAGTTGGCCTAGTTGTAAAACTTTTGTATAGGTTAAGTGTGAGTTGTGGGAAAACACTTGAGAGGTTTTTGTGTGATTCTTGAAATACAAGTTGTAAAGTTGTGTATGAGCCGTAAAACACAAAGTGTAAAAGTTTAGTGTGAACTTGGAAATACCATTTAGTGTTAGTAGAATACCCAATTATGAAGAATTGAGGAATAGACGTAGGGTTTGTTAACACTCGAACCACTATAAGATTTCGTGTCTCTAACTCTTCTCCTACTTCTTCTATTTTCATCTTTCAAAATCTTCCTTCCAATTTTAAAATTTTCCACCAATTCAACCTCTTTCTTAGTGCTCAAGCGCCAACAATTAGCTAACATGAATTATTATATTCCACCAACATCACCTTTGCATCCAAATGACGATTATTTTATTAAGCCAAATGAGAAGGATAGACATGATTAGATTTTTTTTTTTTTTCATATGTATGTATCTTATATGTACAATGTTAACATAATACAATTTATTTTAATTTTTAATAAATGAATTTTTTTTATATATTGTATTCCTTTCAATATTAATTTTATAATACAATTTCAAATATAAATACAAATAAAAAATTAATAATATAATTTTAACATAAAAAATATTAAATAAAATTCTAGTGATGGATTACCGACTGATTATCGATAGAACACTAATGGAATTACGATGAAAAAGCCATGAAAATTCTACCGCATTAGCAAAAGAATAGCAACAAAAATTTTCATAGCTAAGCTTACCTAGGGAATAGTAGCAACAAAAATTTTCATCGTTATTCTCTCACTAAGGTTAGTGAGGGAATAGCTACGGAAATTTTCATTACTACAATTCTATCGCTATTATTAGCAAGGGAAAATTTCATTTCTAAGTCTAGCAATGGAATTTTTAACAACGAAATTCCCTCGCTAACCTTAGCTATGGACTAAATTTTCATCATTAAGCCTTGGTCACTACCTGTTTAGCGACAGATCTAATTTCATCTCTAGTCCGTCGCTAAACAGCCTTAGTAACGAAATCTGCCTCCTTAACAATGGAAGATTTTATCACTAAGCAGACAGATTTTTATAATGATTTATGATTCAACATATTTATAATATCATAAGATGATGTATGATTTTTATATTTAATTTATTAAATTAATTTGTATGTCACATATATAAATCAAATTGAAAACTAAATGTAAAATTTGTAATTTTACACTAAATCCAATTAAATTCTTTATAAAATTAAATAAGTTAACATTTTGAATGGAACTATTTTAATTAAATAAGCTAACATAGATCAGTTGAATTAGTTTGAAACTGAATTATGCTCACTCATATAGGTAAACTTTGAGAAGTGAACATAAAACATAAAACATTGAAAATAAAGCGAGATGTCCCACCATTATGATGCTAATATTTTTATGGGGACACATTTCACTATTGAAAAAAAAAAAAAGTAGAGTTCAATTTTTTCCTTTTTTAAGGGAAAGAATACTTGCAAAAACCCGTGAACGGCAGGATTCGAACCTGCGCGGGCAGAGCCCACATGATTTCTAGTCATGCCCGATAACCACTCCGGCACGTCCACTCGAATGATTATTTCTTTAAACGAATTTTGAGGAGCTGTTGCCCAAAGACTTTTTTGTTTTATTATTATTATTTTTTGTGGGTAGATCACATAATGCTTTTTAATCCTGAAAGTCCAAGAATGAAAACCATTTTACTTTAATTAGCTGGGAATCCGCAACTTGCCGATTATGATTTTAATAATAAATTTTAAATTTATCTAATATTTATTTTCTTAATTAATTAATTAAAAATTAATACATAAATCATAATTTATTATTTAATTAAAATTTAAAATATATAAATAGTAAAATTAAAGAATTATAATTAAATTAAAGAAAATTAATAGTTTGATTTCTTGTTGATTATTTTTCTCTTTAATTTTTTTTATAGAAACTAAATACTTATTATTGTTAAAGTTTTAGGGAGAATTGACGTGAAAATTTTCAAAATTATTTTTACATAAAAAACTTTTTATATTGTTAAATTTTCTATTTTGTAGGTTAGTTTAGAAAATTAAATACCTAATTATTATTTTATTTATTATATAATAAAATAATAAAAAATATTTATTAAAAATATTATATTGCTAATACAATTGCTACTTAATTATTAGCATATTTACTACATGATGAAATAATGAAAATATTATTTATAAAAATGTTGTGTTATTAATATAATTGCTTAATAAATGACAAATATTTGTCTAAAACTAACTATGAGATCAACACTAATTATACATACTAGTTATTAGTTTGTGTATTGCACAAATTATAGTGTAAAAATTGTATAAAATTAGTTATAAAAATCCATGCATTATATAATATAATTATAATAATAAATTAAAAATAAATTTTGATAACTATTTTTATTAAATAATTAATTATTTAATTGAATAATTAAATAAATAGATAAGTAACAATTAAAATATATTATTATTTATAAAATTTATTATCTAGTTAGATTTTTCAATAAAATAAATAGTAAAAATAAAAGAATTATAATTAAATTATTTGTAATAAATTTTTATAATAATATAAATTTCATAGTTTTGTTTTACTTCATTTATTGGCCTTTCTTTTCTCTTTAATTTTTTTATTATATGTAGAAAATTAAATGTTTGTCATTGTAAAATCTTAGAGAAGACTAATGTGAATAACCTTTTTTTTTTATATTGTTAAAAATTTTAAATTACTTGTATATAAAAATTTTATTATTAAATTTTTATATTTTTCCTGATTAACTGAAGAAATTATTAATTTATGTATTACATAGAAAAATAAAAATATACTATATTATCACTTGTCAAAAATATTATATTACCAATATATTTAGTTGATAAATGATAAATATTCATTTAAAATTAAATTTAATACTATAACTAGTTATGTATATTGATTGATTGATATGTTTTACTTATAATTATACAAGTCTTTTTTTGATTGATTGATACGTTTTACTTACAATTATACAAGTCTTTTTTTCACTTATTTAAAAGAAATAAAAGATTTGTTTTTTAAAGAAAGAGATAAAGGGTGTTAGTTTCAATTCTTTTAATAAATTAATCTTTGTCATAATATTTGAAGACGAATAATCAATCTAGAGGCATATAGGTATGAAGACCTAAAAACAAATTTTAAATCTTTGATCAATTATTAATCAGCAAAAATAGACACATTTTTAAAAACAACCATATTTTAAAAAATTGTGTAAAATTAATCATCAATATTCTAATAATAATAATAATAATAATAATAATACATTCTTAATTTTAGTATCATGATGTTATTTTTGCTGCATATACTTTTCGTAACAATTTATATATCTTAAACATAGAGATTTTTATCATAATAAACGCATAGCAAAATAAAAATTTAAAATTTATTTATGATATATTTAGTTACATTAAGGAATGAAAAATAGAATTCTATTATAAGATAAATGTTTTAAAATTTCAATATTTTTGTTTGGTATATCCATAAAATAAAAAGAATAATAAAAATGATGAGATATTTTAAGTTTTTGAAATGTTATTCTTAAATTTTTATAGTAAATTATAGTATCAAATATTAAAATAAAAATAAAATTATATTACATTTTTAGTCCTTTGATATGCCAAACATGTTCTTCGTGCGTTAAATCTGATTTCAGAAAAAATCAACAACGTAAAAGCAATGAAATCAACAAACAACAAAAGCTCCCATGGAAACAATTAGAGTATGAACAAAACTTTCAATGAGAATAACGAAAACAAACGCATACACAAGAAACCAAAACCCAAAAAAAAAAAAAAACTAAAGAGCTCTATAAAGCTATGCGATATTCACCATTTTATTTGATCGATCAAGAGACCTCAATACAAAATCATCAGGCAAATACAGGCCCAGCTTTATTTTATTAATTATTTTTGTTATTTTTGTTGGTTCTTTTGCTTTCCCTATCAAGTGTATACCAATTTTGAATATGTGATAAACAAAAATTAAAAAAAAACATTTTCTATATAATATAAAACAGGAGACATGTAAATTATTTTATAATATTGTGTATGTTATATCCACACACATTTTGAAGTACTTCATTGATCATAATTATATCAAAATCAAAATTAAGAGTATTCTAACAAATGAGACCATATAAATTAGTTTTTGGGATACATGAATAAGACTTTCATTTTTTTTTTTGAAATAAAATAATTTTCATTCATGACATATCAAATACAAAATTACCAATATATATAAAAAAATATTAAAGTTTATAACTCATACCTAAGGATATTAAATTTGATTTTAAAAGTAATGATTTTTTTTGTAGAAATATAACTATATTGATAGAGTATTGAATTTTGTATAAAAGCGAAAAACACATTTCACTCAGTAGTTATATAAAGCTACAATTTGACATTTTTACTTTTAAATGAGAGCATATGAATTACTATAAAAATATATATCGATTGCTTCAGTAATATTATAAATCAATTCCATAAACAAATAACAATAACTTTCACCCAAGAGAAATTACACTTTCATAAAAAAGGAATTAAAAACTCTCATCAGAGTTACAAAAAGAAACAAGTAAATTATAAAAATCTATAAAAATAAATAAGATTCATATATATTGAAATAAAAATAGTTAGAATAATCAAAAGAATAATGAAATTATACGCTACCATTGGCAATTTAACTAACAGTAACTCCAAAAGATAAGTAAAGAAAAAACAATTTTAAAAGAAAAGTTAAAAAGAAGACGAGTAGAGCTTAAGTTTTCAATCTCATTGTTTTTTAAAGGAAATATTTTATGTAAATTCGAGTTACATACATTTGTCCAATAACTGACTAATAAAATCATTTCACTCGTAATAATTTATTATTAGTTTTAAAAATATGAATTATTTATAAATTTAATAAATTATTTATTTTAATCTAAACATACTATAATAATAATAATTCAAAATAGATCAAATATCAAAATAGTGAAATCTATCATATTCTCCCATCAAAATAATAAAACACTTGAAATTCTAACTTGATAGAAAGCATATTTCACTTGGTAATCTCTATGAACTACAAATCAACTTTTTTATAGTCTTTAAATAAGTCCAACAGCCTCAACATTGTTAATAAGTTGAACTATTATCAAAAGAGATCCTGAAAAATTCAAAAATTCAAGAAAAACTCATAAAAAGAGAATAATTTTTTATGAAAAATATATAATCTTAAAATAAATAATAAAATAAAAATATATTCAAATACTAAATTCGTATTCATAAATATAAAAATAATATCTAATATCTAATATCTAAATATATAAATCTAGTCAGATTTTTGGATAATTTATTAAAAATAAAAAGATAATAAAATAAAAAATAAATCTAATATTTATATATAAAAACTTAGTTATATATGATAATAGTAAAAAATAAGAAGAGAGAGAACACTACCAATCTAAAAATATGGCCAAGAAAACTAAAAAACAAAAAAAAAAAAAGATAAATTAATTCAAGAAATTGAGAAGAAAAAGAAAATTTTTTTAGAGGGAGTTATTCAAGAATTTCATAGCTGGCAATAGGCATATATAAATTATTATGTTATTTATATTAATTCAATATGTCACATAATAATACTAAATAAATGTATACAAATCAATGCATGTAACATTTATTTCATTTTTTAGAATAATAGAAAATATTTTCATTTATAAATAGTCATACAACATCTAAAAAAATATATAATCTAGAATATCAATATAAAATCGATCTTTAACATTACTAATAACTGCATATTGACTCAATTTCGAAATCATAATTATATTTTCACCATACGTCCTCTTCAATAACTCTACATTTTTATCAATTATAGAGATTTTTATCATATATAATGTTATAGCACAATATTGACTAAAATTCATATAATACGCTAGAATAGTTTAAGAGATGATATTGAATAATATATCATCATATATTATTAAACAATAATTCTCAAACCACTAAAACTCTAAAAAAAATAGACAAAACTTTCACAAAGAGATATAAAATAACAAATCTAAAATAAAAAAAAAAACTCTCAAAAGAGAGATAACACAAAATAAAAATTAAAAAATAGGATAAAAAACTCACTTTATTAAAGAAAATAAAGGAAACAGCGTAATTCCAAAACACTAAAAGAAAAAATTATTTTTAAAAAAAAAAAAAAGAAGAGAGGCTACAAGAGGCTTTCTTTAATCATTTTAAGCATGTTAAAACACTAGAAAATATGTAAAACTTACGGTTCGTTTGGTTTATAGGATTTTTTAATTAAGTCATAGTATTAATAAATAACACTACATTTGATACATATGATACAGGTTAGACTTAATAATCTTAAAAACTTAGTTAATTTGTGAAATCAGTTTTATCTAAAACCTAGTCCCTTGTGTTTTTAGCAATCCATCTCCAGTCAGATTACTAATCTCATGATTTGTGAAATCTTAATTCTTAAAATAGCTTTGATTTTTTACTTTATTTCTCAAAAATAGCCTTTATTTTTTAATTTATTTCTCAATTACTTATATTATTATTCACTTTAAAAAGAAAAAATTGTCTCTCATATGAAAAAATAAATGAGAAAAATAATTATAGAAAAAATTTTTAGGTAACTTTATTATAATTTATTTAATTCAATTCTTTAATATCTTTTACCTAAATTCTAAAATAAATCATGTGCTAATAATTAATATAAAAAAATAATATTGTAAAATTAATTAATATCTGAATGCAAAAAGCATAATCAAATCAAAAATTGATACAAACTAAATGAAAAGATGAGAAAATTTTTTCAAAAATTCAGAAAATATAATTTTTTCTATATGGAGTAAAGGGTGTTTAAGTGATTTGATTATTTAACAATTTATCTCATTAGTTAAATTATTCTACCAAACATAGATTATAAAAGTAGATTAATTAATACAATGGATTAAAATATTTATACCAAATAAGATTTAATAGAAGTAATTCTATGATTTAATTAAGCCTATGATTAAAATTAATCTGAACGATTATGAATGCGTGAAGCAAATGCATTGTTATTCCCTTGAGAAAACATGAATGAATCTCAACATATATTTTTTTTGGTTAACAATATCAACATATATTGAGATAATAAACGCACGCATGATAAGATCTTGGGCTGATGCCCCCTCCATGTAGCCCAATTTGAAGCCCAACCCATCCCATGAAAACCAGCCTTTATATTATTCCCATCGTCGTCGTCGTTCTTCTCCGTGCGTCCTACTATACTTTCCTTCCCCACGCTTCCAGTGTCCCGAGACAAACATTTCTTGCTTTCCTTTCAAAATGAATCCTCAACAACAAACCAACCCCATAGATCCAGACCAACCCCAACTCCCCACCATCAAGATCCACCATCCTTCCTCCCCTCGCCACCCTCACCACCACCCTCCCGCTACCCCCACCCCCACTGCAGGCGCCCGCCGCAAGATCGGCGTCGCGGTTGACCTCTCCGACGAGAGTGCCTACGCCGTTCTCTGGGCTGTCCATCACTATATCCGCCCTGGTGACGCCGTTATCCTCCTCCACGTCAGCCCCACCTCTGTCCTCTTCGGCGCCGATTGGGGCCCCCTCCCCACTCAACCCGACAACTCCCATCCTCCCTCAAATGACGACATTAGTAAAAAACGACAGCAACAGCAGATAGAGGATGATTTCGACGCGTTCACGGCGTCTAAGGCGGCGGATCTTGCGAAGCCGCTTAAGGAGGCGCAGATCCCGTACAAGATCCATATAGTGAAGGATCATGATATGAAGGAGAGGCTGTGTTTAGAGGTGGAAAGGCTAGGGTTAAGCGCGGTCATCATGGGGAGTAGAGGATTTGGAGCGGTTAAAAGAAGGAGTGATGGAAGGTTGGGTAGTGTTAGTGATTATTGTGTGCATCATTGCGTGTGTCCGGTTGTTGTGGTCAGGTATCCTGATGACAAGGATGGCGATGGTAATGGTGAAGCTGAGGCTGTAGTTAATGTGCCTGTGGAGGACGATGAGGAGGACGCCAAACAGAAAGGTTAGATCATATTAATGGATATTAGCAAGTTATTTAGTATTAGTAGAGGATGCTGGTGCTTTAGTTAGTATTAGTAAGAGAGTGTTTTAGTTATTTGTGATTTGTGGAAACTGAAAAGAGTGCGTGTTATGTGCCCTAACACAAAACTAATGGAAAGTGCGTTGCGTGAACTTGGGATAAAGAGTTAGAACTTCATTTTGGGTTGCTGGTTTTTTTTTTTTTTTTGTTATGCTTAACATTAGGCTCCGTTATGTCAAACTGGAAAAACTTGGCTCTTTTTGTCTTTTCCATTATTATGCTTCGTTACCAGCAAGATGTTGTATATTATTCCATCTGTTCATGGTATTGTTGAACAATTTGCGAATCTATGAAGAAATAACACTTCAGTTTTAGTCACCTGCCATGTTTGGCATTTTTCTGATACGATAACAGATACAGTGTTTCATGTGTTGATGTTTTGAAAAGTTACCATATTTGTCTGTATCATGCTACCTGTAATTGTGTCCATGCAGCATTGCTGCAAATTTATGTTATTGAGAAGGGATTCCTTTTCTTCGTCTCTCTTCCTCTCTCTTACTAGAAAATGAACTAGCTGCTGTCTTAAATTCTTGCCAAATCCAATTTGATTTGAATGAGTTAATAAACATGTTTGCACTTGTCTTGCAATATGAAATTGGCTTAATGGCTATTGGTGTTATTTCTTGAAATAACAAAGGTTGTGCCCTTTAATAACATCTAACCTTCAGAGAGTTTTATGTTTGGTTCCTTGCAAATTTTAATATGTTGCTTAAGTCGGTAATTTTGTAGTTTTTCTAAATGCATCTCAGGACACATAGAAAATGATGTTAATCAGAAGTCTTCAGGTTCTTATTACTTATCACGAATTCATTCAACATCAACATGTGATATAGAGGCCCTTGAATTTGAGATTTATGTTGTATCAATGGTGATATTTATCCAAATGGACAGGAAACTAGAAACTAGCTGGTAGTGTAATGGAGGAATTTGATGTGGATATTATATCGATGATAATGGATGAGTTCAATTAGTTGAAACACGTAACATGTGGAACATCTCAAAGATGTTCTTTGTTGGTATTTATATTGGAGAATTAGTTGGTGTAGTTAAAAGCAAAAGGCACACTGAAGGCGATTTGCCTTCCTATCGCCTTAAAGTGTAAAACACAAAAAAAATGCTCACCTGAATAAAGTAAGGTGCAAAATCTTAAAAAGAAGCAATTAAAAATATGTATGCCAAGAAACATAAATTTTTAACAAACAGAAATCCAATGATAGTCAAAACTTGTAAAAAGTCACTTCATATGGGAAAATAAAACTAACATATAACGTTAAAAATAATCTATGAAATTATTCAGAAATTAATGCTTAAAATTAAGGATAGAAATAGCAATTATTAGACTCTTCGCCTAAATTCTCAACACTTTGATTATCATGGCTAGATGCATATCTTTCAACATCAATCTCATATCAGCATGAGATCTTTGAGTTGAAGTTGTGAAGTTGAACATTTTGTACTTGCACTTGATTTCATTGACTTGGTTTGATTTCTTATGTTTTTAGTCGATTCTCCAACTTTGATTGCTTCTGCCGCAACTCACCAAGTCAAACCACCACTATCATGTTCTATATAAAGTATAAAAAAGAGCAGTTGTATGTAAAGTTATTATACCTAGGTTCTAAAAGACTATTTTACCTGAGTGAGTAGTGCCCTAATTAGCTAATAAAAACAAGACCTGCCGCTTCTAAGGTTTAAATCTAAAAAAAGAAAAAGATCAAATCACCAAACTGATTGCTTCTAAAATGAAGCGAAACAAAAAGTATCCAAAGCGCTGAACTCTTTTAGCGCCTCACCTATGCACTTAGGCGCACCAGGCGAGCGCTCTTGACTACACTATCACTAAACATAATGTGATTTAGCTTAAATATGAAAATGGATATATGAATAGCAATAGAATGTGTTGGTGGTTAAAATCTTAAGTTCCCCCAAATTGTATCTCATTACTTGCAATCTGGTCAGATATTTTCTTCATTGGGTGGTTTTTTTCTTTTAAGGTTTTGCATATTTATTGATGCATGTGAAAAAGTATCCCTATGCTTTTGTTTTCGATAGTGCTTTCTCTTCATTATTTCCATGTTCATTCTATTTAGTACCTTTACCTTCTCCTTGATATGATACAAGGTATCTGTTCATATTGAACTTCATTTCCAACACTGGTGGAACAAAGAAAAACCACCATGGCATGCATTTTGTCCTATATTTTTTGTCTTCATGACTAAAATGTTATTGTATGCTTGTATGGTTCATATAACACCACTATGAGAAAACAGAAATATTTTTGGGTCCTCTTCCCCTTAGATAACCTCTCTTGTGAAAAAGTTAAGTTATTTGTATCTTAAAGAAGTGGGAAATAGAAAGAAGAGATTAGAGAACCAGGGAACTTTAATGTGATAATATTTGTTGGATCTATAACATATAAACTTGATATGCTGTAAAGTGGGGTTTGAAAACTATTTTCTATTAGGATTTCTGTACTTCTGCCTTCAGTTCTGTAGAATACTTTAGGCAATGTAATTTCATACATGACTAGTGAAATGGCAATGATTGAATGTGTATCTGGGAGTGTTAATCCAAGTCGATTGTAATTCTACTCCGCAAATCAATCGCACCTTCAAGTATTGAGTTATTTTCATTCTCTCAAAAAATAATTCATGTTTTTGCTCCAACTGTCTGTTGTTGTTGGGGCTTGGTTTGTTCTTGCGTCTCACATAATAGGTTTGTACGCTAAACAATATTATTTTTCCTTGTTTGACAGATGTGTAGTCTGAGCTTTCTTATCCATGACTGGCTCTGCTCAACTGCAGGTATGCTGTTAAGTGATTAAAGATATCTTGGTTTCCCCTTTCATGTTGCTTCTTGCTGTGCTGTTTGGTTTTTGTCTCTTTGTTCCCTTTTTGATGACTTAATTGTGAGCGCGCAGAGGATTTTCTCACTAGTTTTCAATACGCATTTCTGCACATCCTGTTTGTATTTTGATGCATTTTTCTCTGTTTGGGCCAGCGTTTCTCAGTTGTCTTGTAGATCCAAATTATGCACTCGGGCTGTCCTTTTATCTTGTAGACAATGGAGCAGTTGTCAATCAGCAGAAATTAGGTGGCACGATGAGAGGGATGATGTTTCTTTGTTGGATTAGCTGCAATAGAAGAGGTTATAGGATACCCTCATCTCCTTCAATCTCTTTTATCAACGGTTTCTCATGTATGAAACTTGAGAAGATTTAGTAGTGATATTTGTATGGCTGATAAATGTAAGGTTGTCAGATTTTCTCTGCTGTGCCTTTTTTTTCCCCTGGATTGTGATGTAGATCAATTTTCTCTTGAGAATTGCTTGTCTCGCTGATTTGGGAGTCTAATTCTGTTCTTTCATTAGATTTGTTTTACAATCACTTGTATTCAAAGCCCTGACCCATAGCGCAATCTGACACACGAACCATTTCCCCCTTTTGAATGGTGAAAGATTTTGATAATTCTCAAATCAATTGTGTTTATTTTAACGCTAATATCGGTCCTTTCAAGGTTTGCGTGCGATATCAGATGTCAAAGATGACAAATATAAAATCAATAAATATTATTAATTAGGTTTTGGAATTTATTTAAGGCGATATTTTATTTTGTCATTTGTTAAGTTTATGATTTATTATTTATTAAGGTAATAATTTAATAAATCATAGGGGCTATGCTATCTCTATTAATTTGACAGTTAAAGTTATTTAATTAAAAAATTAAATATCAAATATGTTAAAATTAAAAAATAATAAGAATATATTATCTATTTAAGAAAAATATATTATTTATTTAATTAGATACATGTTTTTGCAATAAAAATATTTCAATTTCATTAATATTATAAATTTATTTTTATATAATTCATTTAAAGTATTAGCTAGTTTGATTAAAATTGCATTTTTCATGTTGTAAATTATTATTTGCATTAAATAATTAATTATTCTTATCATAATAAAAGTAACCGCTTTGAAGAGAAAGAAATTTATTTTTACTTAAAGAGGTGTTGTATCTTCTTTTTTTTTTTTTTTCTTTTGTTTTATGTAAATTAGTCTTTGTTGGTAGAGTATTTTATTTCAAATTATATATAGTTCAGCAATTACTGATGCATATTGAAGCTAGATTAACTTATTAATGTTGACATGTAACTTATTGATATTTCCGTTGAGGAGGAAATCACTTCATTAATTTTGACATGGCAGTAAATGATTAGTGAAACAACCACAAAATCTCATAACAAGAATGATCAAAAGGTTTCTTCAGAGAGAAAAAGACAATGAATAGTCCAAATTTTCTTCTAGAAAAAAGAATATTCAAAATTTTGAATTTTCTAACGTATGGATCATTAGTCCTTGTTTGGTATAAAATTTATGCTTTCCTAGAAGTTTCTCAGGCAGTGCTTTAGTCTGGTGTGTTAATAAAAAAAAAAAATTAAACTTGTAATTTAAATTTTGAATTTTATTAGTGTAATTTTTTGAAGGAAGTTATATCTCAAAAAAATATATATTATTTTTAGTGTAATTTTTTGAAGGAAGTTATATCTCAAAAAAAAATATATTATTTTTAGAGTGATTGGTTCATTTACTTCATTAAAAATGGAGTTTCTATTATATTTCTTTCTAATCTCATTGAAGATGCGTATCTTTGAGAAATTAGTAAGTGGGATATCCAGAAATTAATATCACAAAATCTTTATTTTTCCAAAAATTGGCACTTCTTGACCTCACTATAAATAAGGCCTTTTTAGTTAGTATCGCAGGCTTGTAATCAGAACTCCGCATGGGCATTTTCTGTCAGTTTGGGATCAAAATCTCATATGATTAGTTGCCCACAGACTCAAAAACATGGCAAAGGCTCGACCGTGCAAGTGGGAATATTTTCGACAGATTTTTCCAGTGTATTGGACTACTGGACCCTAAAAAGCAAAGGAATACGAATCTCCTCAACTGCACATTACTTGTTTCTTCTTCTACACCATCATTTCAAGTAAAAGTCACTTGTCAAATGGTGAAACTAACAGGTAAAGAACAGTAGTCCTTGTTTGGTTTTCTTCCGCTAATACACTCACCTCTTAAGCGATTTCAAACCAATAACCTCCATGAATTCAAAGCAAGGCAAAATGGGTCAAATTAATTATTCATGCATATGGACTCTGTGTAATTGATAAGTTCCGAACCATTTGACAATTGTCATCTCTCAAGAAAAGCAAAGGACCACAAACAACGGTGGCCAATCTTTTGTTTTTAGACTCTTTTTTGTCTTTCGTGGAGCTTTAGAATTGAGAGATTACCATCCATCTAAACAAATGTTGCCATTGGGAAGAGCTTCGGCAATTCAGTGTTGCCGTCAATTGTTAACGGTTAGCAATTAATGATAATTTTATCAAATGTCCATAACTCAAAATATTAAGTTCAGGGTTTAATTTCAAATTATTGAAATTATATTTAAAAGATGATATCATCCGCAGATTAATGAACGAAATAGCTTTAAGCACAAATTAAAAGAATGTGTAATTTCCTTATTTATATCAATGAAAATTTTCTTTAATTCATTGTAACAGATTATTAATTATACAAGTTTTTTTTTTTTTTGTTATCATCTATATTTGAAAATTTGTTGGTAATTAATCTACAAATAACAATAGTCTCTCTCTCTCTTAATTTCTCCAAAACAGTTCGGGTAAATGGTTTTGAGGAGGTGGTTTTGGCCATTTTATTTTGGCTAAAATCACCTCCTCCTTTCTATTTTTCTGTTTTGTTTTCTCTGTTTTTTAGTGTCTTTTAGTTTGCAAGTCAATAATCCTTCTATCTCCTTAATTAGAATGTTTTTGTTCTCCCATAGTGGACTGTTGGAAATCTCTAATAATGGTGTTTTTGTGTAGTGAAGGTGAATGGAGATCAAAAGCAAGACAATGATCCAAAATTTTAATTTTCTACTTGATCAGAGCTTCGTCAAGATAGGTGGTCTAGAGGAGTAAAATCTTTGGTGTTGATGCATCTGATTTCTACTATGCTTGGATTCTCCCTCCTCTATTAAAATTATTCATTTAATGTTTTATAGTCATCTTTTTTTCAGAGAGTGTGATTTAGTTGAGCCGTGAATTCCGAACATGGCTGCTTTTTTTAGTCCGGCAAGGCAAGCTTCTTTTCTGAGTTGGTGGTGGCATTTTGGAGTCGGCCATAGCTGTAGCTGCTACAGCTTCTATAATTTGTTTCTCAATTAGAGTTTGCTTTGTTTGGGTTGGATCTCTTATCGTGGACTGTATTTTTCTCTTTATTGCATTTAATTTGCTCTTATATGAAAGTCTTTGAGCCTTTCATGGAATGGGATGATTTTATAATATATATTTACAAATAGCATTGTAAATTAAATCTACTTGGAAATTTCTCACACGGAGAGACTGGGATCGAATTCCTTATGCTTTTTCAATGCAACTTGGCGTGATAGCTGGCCCACTATTTTTTTTTCTCTTCCCCTTGATCTGGGTATTTGATATTTATCTAAACAATCGTAAACTATAAGTAAAATAATTATGAACTCTAAAATATCTTTCAAACTGGTGATTATAAGAAATCGAAATCAACATCAACATCAAAAGAAGAAAGAAAAAAAAAAAAGTCTTTATACCAAGTAAAGGAAAGAAGTTTCTACCAAAGCCACATGGTGAGACGCAAGTGGACTTATTTTAACAAAAATTTTATACCAAGTCAAGTGGGGTTATGTTTTCTATTGACCATACCCTCGATTCTCATTCATTGTCCATGTTCATTGCGTGCTACAACAAAAACGACACATTTTTAACCAACAAAAATTTTGGTCCGTTCAATAACCTACTCTCCCCTTGTGGCCTCCCTCTACGGACTTTCATTCCACTTATGGCCATATTGAAATATTTATATTCAAATACGGCAAAAACTATGTACGTGTCCATTTCTAACACTGTGATATGTGACAAGCCACCATACTTTGCCAGCTTTGCCACAATTTGTGGCAGAAGGCAAGGTAGCTGGCCCAATATGCTTCCTCTATGTCATGATTATGATCGATCAATAAGAACCCAAATAATATATAAAGTTAACAAACATACAAAATATGCGAAAATTTTTCTATTTACCCATAAAAATTAGATATTCAAATCCTCACATTTTTTGTAATAGAACTTTAGATTTGTACCTCACTCATTATGGTTTTTTTTTTTTTTTTTGGATCTTTAATTTCCATGCTACAATGAATTTCATTTCTTGCGGATTGACCACAAGGAAGGAAAGATTTGTGGGGAAAAAATCATATATTGTAATGCTCCGAATAAAAAAAGGGTAAACTTTAAAAAGGACAAAAAACAGAGGAATTAAGCACTATAATGCAATATTAAATCAAACACCTTGCATTTACACACGATTTCATACCAGGTATTAAAAGGGACAAAAATTAGGATATGACAATAGCAAATAAAATGATTAATGGATTCGAAAACAAAATGGCAAAAGCTATGGGTGTTATCAAAAAGAGAACTGTTAGCCGGGGTTGAAATCAATGGCTGCGTTCTCTGCTCAATCTACAAATCCGAAGAATGGTTGCAGACGCGGTTTCTGTGCTTGATACTATTCGGGTTTGGAGTCTGTTGAGGGAGTCAATAATGGTGGTTGATCTTGTTGACTCTTCTTGACCATGACCATGACAATGATGATGATCATGATGGTGATTGTGATTGTGATCGTGATCACCCTCTTCCTCTATACCATCACCTTCTATTCTTGCCTGTTTCAACGGTCTAAGTGAAGCCATTGAATTCCCTTCATCATTGCTGCTTGATCTTGTTGAGCCCACATGAGAGGAGGAGCACCCTATCTCATCCTGCACTCATTTACAGAAATTAGAATGAGTAATTGCATAATTTTGGTAATTTCAAGTCCAAGATCCACCAATTCAAAAACAGAGCAAGAAAAAGGAACGGAAACATACATCAGAATCAACATCAGCATTTCCGCCTCTCGTCCGCTTCACCGCCGTGCTACCACTGCAAAACCTACTCGAAATCTCCTCGTCCTCGCTGCTAGACGAACTCGCTACCGGCGGTGAATGCGAATTAACCGTCCACGGAACCACCTGATTGTCTCCATCCCCCTCCTCCTCCTCTTCTTCTTCTTCATCATCATCATCGTCCTCCTCATCATCATAATCATCACTATTATCATCTCCATCTGAAAACTCATCACCTCGGTCATTTCCGCCTTGACTCTCCGCCCGATCTTCACCTTCAACAGTTTCTCCTTTCTTCTTCTGCTGATGCAAAGCAAAACAAGATTGGCAGATTGAAACGGTGGGGCCAAACTTAGGACCGGAGGCTTTCCAGGGCGTGGGAGATTGGCAGACTTGACAGAGAAGGGCTCTGCAATGCTTAGTGACAAGAAAATTAGCGGCGTGAACTTTCTCGTCGCATTTCCAACAGAGGCAGGCTTGGTCCGATTCGCAATACAATCTTGCTACGCCAGCGCACAGCTCGCACCCTTTCATTTCTTTGGGTTGGTTTCTTCTTTCAACTTGGCAAGGTCTGGTCTTATGGAGGAGGAGAAGGGGAAAAGAGAGGGCGGAAGTTGCAGGGATTTATGGAAACTCCCCGGATATTGCGCTTTTATGTTGTTGTGGTTGTAGCTCTGTGGAGGTCTTTTTGGGGATTTTCTATTTAAAAAAGGCAAAAAAAAAAATATCTAACCTGCTCTTACAATTGCCTCTGCCTCCTTTGATTTTAGCTTTTTCAGAAAGCTTAATCATAATTTTTTTTTAAAGTAAATTAAATTAATAATAACTGATTTGATTTTTTTTTTTTTTAGTGATTAGATCTTTTGTAGAATGAATGCTAATCACAAAAATATCTGCCACTTGCCTCCCCTTAATTTAATTTAATTAATTTCCTATCCTTATCAGTAAACCAACTCTATAGCCATTACTCTCATCATTTTAGATTAAGCAAACAGTATCTAAAAAATAAAAAAAAATATTGTATTAAATATCTATTTTAATAAATTTAAATTTAATATTGCTTTTGGTAAGATAAATTAATATTTAAAAAGTAAATATGAGGCCCACTGTAACAAAGTAAGCAATTTCAAATTTGTGAGTGCATTTGTGATTAGACTTTACGGTGATGAATTAGATAGAAACCCTGAAAAAAAAAATTTATATATACGGTTATTTTGTTGCCACGTGTAGGACGAATTATGGAAGCTAATACCATGCGGCGGTAGCTTAGGAGTCGGTGGACTTTGGATTATGGAGGAGGAGCGAAAGGAAGGAAGATATTTATCATTTTTTATTGAGTGATGACGTGTCAATCGTACTGTTGTAGCGGCAGATTCCAATCTATCCTACGTGGATAATTTCCGTCCATAACAGAAACTGAGCCCACGTGATGGCCACATGACTTTTCTTGGACCTCTTATGTGTCATATGGGACCCACCTTTTTGTGCGATTATCCATGCCTCTTCGCTGCTTTGCTCTGCTATCCCTTCCCCCATCGAATATCGCTTTGCTCAAGATAAAGCCTTCGGCTCCCTGCTTTTTTGAAAAAATAAACTATACTCTCTCTAAAGAGAGTCAGTACAATTCCATTTTTTTATTTAATAGTATAATGTGATTATAACATTATTATATTTAGTATTTTTTATATTAAATTTTAACAAATTTAGCTAATTATTTTGTATTTTTATAATTAAATTTAAATTTAATTTTGTATTTTAAATATAGCCTTAGTTGGTAGAGAAGTGACTGTCACAATGATTTTTATTTTTATTTTTTTGAAAGCGAACACGAGAAATATCATTGCTCAATAGAAGAACATCGTTATCAAGAGCATCCACGATACATATTGGAGCTTCATGAGGCACCATAATATCTTGCCTCTTAACAAACACTAGAAAGTAACCCTAACCTAATTGAAATAACTCACGACAGTCACTAAACAATTCTTCAAACTCAGATGCATCTACCCTATTACCCTACAACGCATCTCAAAAACGACATTTGTTGTTTGTCCATCCACACCAAAGCTTCACAAAGGCAGTTAATCTCAGCCTCCTTTGCCGAAACAAGACCAACAAAAACCTTAGAGGCTCTCCACACAAACTTACCTTCACAACCGCTTTGATTATGACAATTCTTTCTTTTTTGTTGTGAAGAGTAAAAAAATTGCTAAAATCTTTATGAAATAGATTTGATTCTCTGAGTCTTTCTTTTGCCCTTGAAATTCTCTTTTGTAACCGATTTCTTTTTTCATGGATTAAGTGTTTTTGTCTTGAAACTTAGATGGTATTTTCTGGGATCCAACTGAATCCAATGGCTAGTTCATCACCTAACATGGATGTGAACAAAAATTATAATTCATATCTGAAAATTCACTTCTGAAAGTTTATATTTATTAAAATAATTTTATCTAATGCAACTATTTATTTAATTTTGTCAATCTCTAAACTTTTAATATTTTCTTATTTTATAAATAATCGCATGATGCAAATGTAATGAATAAATGAAAATACACAACGCAATTCAGTGAATTGATATTTGTAAATAATGAAAATGAAAATTTTAGTTTTTAAGGTTAAGTTAACAATATTTTTAACTTACATGGGATCAACTAGGATATTAGGCAAGTCAAAATATTATAATGATCAATCCTCAACCATCCAAAAATATATTTAAAATAAAAAATTAAATTAAAATTGAATTAAAAAAAGTGAAACAAATAACTACTTATTAAAAAGCAAAAAGTTCAGAGATTTTTAGATAATTAGGCCTTTAGAATATTATATAATATATTAATGCTAAGACTGTAAATAGGTAGAGTTAAATAAGACTAAAGATAATTTCAACTTTAGCCCAGAATTTATATGCTGTTTTCAGTCTAAGTTTTTTTTTTATTTTCATTTTAATAAATTGAACTTGAACTTAGTTCAATATATATATATATATATATATGTGTGTGTGTGTGTGTGTGATTTTTCAACTGAGTTCAGATTGCTTGAATTTTCAAAAAAAAAAAAAAAAAAAGAATCTCTTGCTATTTTAATAAACTAAACACTATTTAATGAAAATTGAAAAATATTTATTAGATCATAAATTTTGAATTAAGGTGAACTAAAACCTCATTGAGTGATTTCTTAAAAAAGCAAAATTGTCATCTATTTTGATTACTCTTGTATCGAAAATAGAACCCTACAGCACTTACCTTTGAAAACAGATTAATATATAATCTCCTTGCTAAACTGAATTTAATGGATTCATTTTGTATTTTTCAAGTTTTTTTTTTACAAAAAGCTTCTTTTTTTTTTTTGTTGGGTTCATGAGAATAAATTTGATAGTAATATGAAAAATAAAAAAAAAAAAAGAGAGAAAGGGTATAAAAAATGGCCAATGGTGGCTAAAAAGATTAAAAAAACAAAAAAAAAACTAGGAGACATTTTATTTTAATTGATTTTGCTCTCACTTATGGGGGAAAAAAACTTTATTTCTCAATACTAAAAAAAAAAACCAAAGAATTTAAAATTGATTTTACAGTATATTTCTAATTAGAAGATAAAAGAGTCGAATTCAGCTCTAAAATAAATTCGTACCACTTTGATGAAAGACGTTGGGAAGGAAGGACGGCGGTCCACTCGATGCGCGTTTGTAAGTTAAAAGAAATAAACAGGAAATTGACGTCGAATCATTTTCTGAAAAATTAGGTTGCTCCTCATGGGAGCGTAGGTCCCACAACAACCAAATGTATGGGGCAGTAGATGATTTTGTAGGACGTGGTTGGCGGTCGTGCTGCAGGCCCGAAACCATCTCCCTGTCTCCTGCTAGATGCTGCAATTTATATAATTTATTATTTTTTTTAGGGATAGTATAAATAAATCTTATTTTATACATACATGTCATTACCTTTTCTTTTTTTCTTTTTTTTTTTTTCTACGTACCAGTAGCAAACTCTCAAATATTAATATGTTGTTGAAGAAAGGTAGGTTGTAAATTAAGATCTTAATAAAAACCCATCAATGATCTCCCATTCACAAGAACTCGGAAGTAGACTGACTTTTTATCGATCATAGAAAATGTGTGAAAATTATATGAATTAGTGAGTCTTTATAAAATTATCATAATTTTATGAGTGAAGTATGTGACACTCTTAATTTATATAACAATCTTTTATGTAGATTAGCAAGTAAAATGTTATTGCCGTAGGTCAACATTTTATAAGCAAGAATATTAATGATGTTGAATATAAAAGCATGGAATTAATGCGAAATTTAGAGATGTAATTGTTGAAATAAAAAAGTAATATTGATTAACACAATATATATGATACTATCACTACATCAAATAAAATTCGTTTTTTTTCATTCGGATTTAAGAAAATAAAAACAGGATGTGATGTTGATAAGGATATTTTTCATAAAAACTGATAAAAAGCTCTCGAAATTAATGATACAAAAGATTCAAGAGCTTTAAAATATATATTATTTAAAAATGGACAAATTATTGAAATATAAAAAAACAAACTCAAACGTATTCGTGTATTTTTACTATTTATTGAGTAATAAAAATAGCTAAAATTAATAAAAAAAAAAAAAAAACTATTTAATCTAACAGTGTGAAACTATAAAAGTTTTATAATGTGTTTTTAGAAAATAATAGACAAAGGAATATATTTTTATAAAACTTGGAGGGTATTTTAAAATTTTTAAAATATTATTTTTTATTTTATTATAAAATAATATTTTAAAATTTTAATTATATATAATTTTTTATAATTAAAATTATTTAATAACTTTTTTTAAATTTTTTATAACGACCTTAATTAATGGACGAAAGCAGCAGGTGGCAGTGAGAATTTCATTCGGATGGGAAACAACAAATAATAATTAAAAAAAAAAAGAATAGAGTAATACACGTTGTGAGGGTAGTGACGTGGCACGTGTCAGGTGAAACGTCCGAAGTGGCAAATGGAGAAGTCTTAGTCTGTGTTTATTGGATTGGATGATTGAGAGCACCACAGCATGGAGAATACGTGGGAAGAAGGAGAAACGAAGGATCGTGCGGCAATTGAATACTATACTTTACTGTGAGGTTCACCGAATCAAGACTCTCTCTCTCTGTTTCAGCCTATGGCAACAGTGTGAAAATTTATGAAAGCAGACGAATAAAGATAGGGATGGAGGGAGCGGCTGATGCGTTATAAGGATGTGAGAGGAAGGCCCACCACATTAGCTCTTTTGTATACGTGTCCGTTTAGAACTCCAGCCTCATTTACGTCAAAAATTAATACATTGTTAAAAATATATTTAAAGTTTTTTTTAGAAAGAAAATATATTTATAAATTAGTCTGCATATAAACTTTAGTTAAATTATATTTCTGCATTTTAAGTATATTTTTTATTTTAAAACTCTCTATTTTTAATTATATTTTATACAATGTCCTTTTTTCATGAATATTTTCTACTTTTTTGTTTCCTCGTATTTCTATTTATGTACAATATATATTAGTATTGAACTTATATGTTATGCAATATAATTATAATAATAATTTTAAAATAAAATATATTTTTATTTTTATTAAATAATTAATTATTATTTTTATAAAAAATTATAATTAAGTAAATAAAATAATGAAATAAAATTTTTATAGTTTATAATTACATGCATAGATAGTTAAAAATAAAGAAAGTAATTTATACATTCAATTTATTAATTCATAGTTTTAATTTTTTGTGGTACAATTTTTTTAAAAAAAATTATTAAATTTAAATAAAATAATTTTTAATCATCAATCAAATAAATAGTATTAAATATTTTATAATAAAAAATAAAATTAACAAATATTTATAAATTATAAATATATATGTGAAGTAGGTGTGATAAATAATTGTTTACTAATTCATATCTTCAATTTTATATAACATAATTTAAAAAATTATTAAATTTAAATAAAGTTTTCGCTAACATCTGTTAAAATACTGTTACTCTTTATATATTCAAAATTTTGAATAAGTAACAAAATTAATTTAAATTTTAGCATCATATTTAGAATTTTTTTTACTTTTTAGGTTTTTCAATTTTCATTTTAACAACTATTTAAAATTTTTACTTTTAAAATTTTTCTAATTTTCTATTTATAACATTTTTTATATGATTTTAGTTTTTTGTTTAAAATTTTTATTGTTTAGATTTTTTTTAATTTTCTATTTAAAATGTATTTTTATATGATAATTAATTTTTTTCAACTTCCTATTTAAACTTTTTGTTGATATAACATTTTTTATAATATAATATAAAATAATGATATGTGATTGTATTATAAATAATTAGTTGATAAATAACAAATAATATTTAAAGTTAATTTTGTGATCAAAATTAATAATATATATTAATATTACTAAAAATAAAATATTTATTATTTCAAATAAATTTTAAATTTTTACTAAAAGAAGAAAGAAACAGAAGAGAACGGATTGAAATTTGAAAAGTTTAATTAGAAAAGTACCAATGCAAAGGGGCGCTCAGTCTACATGTACAAGGACAAAGTAGTCTATTAAAATCTTATTGCCTACATGTGTAACTCCATTTCCCTAAATTGACAACTTGTTTGTTGTGTTGATTATAAATATATGATTTTTCACATCTCTGCTGTGACATCTCATTTAAATCGTCATTAAACTGCTCTAAGTCTATCCATTATTGTTAAAAAAATCTTAATTCAATTATTATGTACTTATCATATTTATTTTTTACACAATGTCTCTTGTTCACAACATAGTAACTATTTACAATAAAGTATACATGACTAAACTAGCTGAAATACTAATTGACTGCATACTAGCCCAACCTCTTTTAGACTGCTAGACAGCAACCTTGAAATATAACTGGACACAGTTTTTAGTCTACTCTTCCTGAAATAAAATTTCATGCAAAAGAATGAGTTTACATACTCAGTAAGTAAATACATAATGATACTTCAATCGCAAATAACATATCAAACATTTAATTATTAATAACTCATCATCACATCCATGTACGAAATAAACAGTTTTTACTCTTAAATACCAAATAGGTTGTCAAAGGTTATTACCACACATGCTGTTATAAATTTCTGCCACATAGGCTATAGATATTACTGTCACAAAGGCTTTAAATTTTAGTTGTCACATAGGCTAGAAATATTATTACCACACAGGCTATAGATCTCATTACCACACAGGCTATCGAATGTTATTGTCACAGAGGCTATTACATGTTATTGTCACAGAGGCTATTACATGTTATTGTCACACACGCTGTCAAATATTATCACTATACAGGCTATCACATGTTATTGCCACACAGGCTATCAAATAGTTTTACTTGCCAACAACATTAAGTATTGGCTTTTCAACCAATCAACTATAAATCCAACAAAATTTCAGCAATATAATGACTAATAATAACACCCGTAACTTTGGAAGCTCATATCACCTCACACTCTCATTTCCCCAGTCATAATTTATCAACATCTCATGAAAAAAAATAAATTAAGAATATAGTCATCTTTCATCTATGTATACCACAATATCATCGCATTAAACAATATTTTATTTCATTGAAATATATGACATTTAACCCATCACACATATAGTATCATTAGTTATTTACTTACTTCCACCTTCACGCTTAGCCGTGGATGGTCCTGGCTTATTCCCACTATTATCCTCAATGCCTCGAGGACCTATTTCAATACACCAAATTAATTCATGATGATAAAGTAAGATTTTTATCTTGTTATGCAACTATGGCATGATAAAATATTTATGCATATTTTCATTATATGGCAGTCTGAGCTTGCTATGCTCTTACAGCAATAACTCCATATATACTCATCCAATTTACTTGATTCTTTTTTTTTCAAACAAACTAGACACATAAACACATAACATATTCAAATTTCATGTCAATATCAGACACACACAAAATGTGGTGAATTTTTAAATGTTGCCCTGTTTCAGTGTCCTCTCAGTTTGAGTAGGTCTTACTCTTTTGGGTATATCTCAAATTGTACAAATCTAATTGAAATAATAATCCATTATCAGTTACAAAACATATAAAGGAACATTTTTCATGTTTTACTCATTGTCTAATTCAGTCTATAAGATCACCAAAACAAAGGACAAATCTCAGGATGAGCAGGTTTGTAACATGTTGACAACCAGTCATGATGAAGGGACAA
>CATIWR010229505.1:0-15257 GCA_949677035.1 Omphalea diandra | reverse complement strand
TATAACATGCACATAACATAAGACAATTTTCCATGCAGCTATACAAACACTACATATATGTTCAAGTGTCCCAAATATAACGGTGCAAGTGTCATTGTCATGCTTCTACAAATCGCATGACTAAATGATCATTTATCCAATTCATATGTTCATCTGGGATTTCATATCATTTATGCAATGAATATGTTCATGTGATAATGCCAATGAATGTGGATAGGGATGTTACATTTTATATCTTTATTACAGTTGCACCCCTACTAGAAGGGTCCTGTGGAGACTTAGTCCCTAGAGGTGGTGAAGGTGGAGGTCATCTCATACAGTCATCGGTCGATGGTTGGACCCTTTATTAGGGAGTGATGTCTAAGGGAGCATATCTTTTGATGGCGCGATGGTTTGGATGAGCGATCTATCCCACATAGTCCGACCTTAAGTTTTTTCTGGGCAAGGGATCTAAAGGGTGTAGAATTGGCTGCAACCAT
This sequence comes from Omphalea diandra, assembly GCA_949677035.1. Classification (NCBI taxonomy): domain Eukaryota; kingdom Viridiplantae; phylum Streptophyta; class Magnoliopsida; order Malpighiales; family Euphorbiaceae; genus Omphalea; species Omphalea diandra. Next base: position 14,778 of record CATIWR010229505.1, on the reverse strand, counting down.
GCGTTACGTGTCTAAGGAGTCATTATCCTTTATAGAAGTCCTCCACAGGTCCTAGATGATTGGCATGCTCACGTGGAGACTTCCTTTGATTGAGGTAGCTATATGTGCATTTCATTAAAATGCAACTGACGAGGGGATTGCCCTATAGTACACAAATCAAGGTACCACAATACAGGCATCCCAAAGGCCTTCTGCGTTTGCATCTAGATATGGCTTGACTATCACTCGAAGGTCATAAATAGGCTTGTCGATCTATTTCAATAGTTATAGAGCCTATAGTGGTAGGTTCTTGAGCCTTCATGCCAGATAGCATAGTGGAGTCTTACATGGCTTCATTGATTAGGTCGATGATGTCACTACAAATCACCCGATCTATCTATGCCTTTGAGCCAACTGAGACCACCCATGCAAATGCCTTATTTCTTTGCATTTAGTGTATCTCAATTGCATTAGAAACTATGCTTTTGAAAATGTTTTCCTTTTCCCCTTTTGTGGATTCCTCGTGTCTAAGCAAAGGCCATGGCTAATCTTATTGTCACCCTAAATAGGTTCATGATGCAGCAGACTCGCTCTATGTAGGTTAGTGAAATAAAATAATGCAAGTTTGTGGTTCGTGCTTTGTGTGTTTTATATCCTATATGTCCTAACCCTTATGCTCATTATAGGAGACGATCCAATGCCAGAACCGTGAGATTAGGAAAAAGGATTAGTGCATAGCAAAGATGGAGCACCTAGCCTAGGCAGCTAGAGATCATGGTTATATGGAGATAAATGGCGAAGCTAAGGATTCTGATGCAACACCTTTTAGAAGCAAAAATAGTTGAGCTCTTGAAACCCCCACCCTTTAGTTCTTTAGGATATTGTTCTTTTTTTCTTTATCCAATACAGTACATTTGATATATATTTGTACAATCATATAGTTTATTAGGCGATTTGAAAATTGACTTTTTTGGATGCTTACTTAAAACATTCTAAGACAAACTAATGTGGCATTGCTTCCATTTTTTTTATCAAACTTTGACATTTTATATGGCAATGCATAAATCTACTTCTCTTCCCCTTATTGTATGTATCTGAAATATGTGTTGTTGATTTTTTAACACATACGTTTTACATAATAAATGCCTAAACTATCGCTAGAATGGAAGCCAATGGGAGGGCAGCTTATTCTATCTTTATGAGGTAAGGATTATATAGCCTAGTTGAAGGGCTATACAATCCTGAAAAGTGGGTTCTATGGCCCAACTGAAGGCCTGTATAGCCTTAGTCAGGGGTTGTACAACCTATAGGTCTGACCTTTTTGCTATAAAAGCCCATTTTAAGCTTACTCATTTCATTTACTTCTTCCAACTCCCTAAACATGGCAAAAACCTTTCTAAGGTCACTCCCACCCTAAGTTTGGTCAAAACTACCATAAGCGGGTCTTTCTGCTCTTCGCTACTCTCTTCTATTTATCTTGACCTATATTTCCTGCTAGCTGCTTGTGAATTACGGGACTCCACTGCCTATACCTTCCACTTCGAAGATACAAATATTTATCCTTTTGTAAAGGAGTTTTTTATTATTTTTAACTGTTGTGTCATAACGACTTAACTTGATTACCCGTATATCAAAAAGATGGTAGAGTTGTTTGACTTACAGTATAAGGAGATACCTAAGTACACATTAGGCAAGGAAAAGATTCTCATGACCATTTTTATCACTCTTTTCCTCTCTAGGGGCCACGCTAGAGCAGCTCTGGTTTCCCATTGCAGCAATAATTCTGATAGGCAAGTATCTACTGATAAGGGATATTAGTGAGATTGATCTATAAATTTTACAACTTCTAGAAGGGGATCCATGTGCCAATGATTTTAGGGGAGACCATCATGGGACCTGAAAGAGTGCCCCTTAGTGTTAGTGATTCTTTCATGGGGAGCCCACTACTGCTTTAAGTAAAAGCCTTTCTTGCAGTAACCTCTCTTGCATGTTTTTTCTTTCTTTTTTATGCTTTTCCTCTTTTATTTCTCTTATTATTATTATTATTATTGCCCTAACTTTCTGGACTATCCTTGTGGATTTTCAATCCAATAGGCTACTCACTTTTACTTAGGTTACCTTTTTGGTTTTCAACCTAATGAGCATATTTCATTTTTCTCATCTCTTTTTCTTTTCTTCTTCTTTTTTTTCTTCTTTCTTTCCCCTTTTTTTCTTTTAGAAATAGTTGCAAGAGAGGTTGGGACTATTGGCTACCCTGATTATAGATGCGAGATTCTACTACACGCGACATCATTTAAACCATTGCCTGTCGAGAGCTACTACTACTATGACTGAGTGGACTAAGTGGATGTCTCACATTATTATCACAACATCTATTGGAGTTGTCAATGGTAGAATCTATCGCATGTTACCTTGAGGACATATGAGGATTGTGTCATTCTTCCTACTGTTGCTTTAGGCACATTTTACGACCATACTGTCATTCTTCCTACTTTTGCTTTAGGCACATTTTACGACCCTACTTGCATACACCATTACTTCAACTTTCCCTAATTTGAGGTGCAATTTCTTCCTTTATTTGTGAGGGCCCTTTATCCCAGCACCTTTTGGATAGGTCTAGGCTACCTGGACTAGCCACCATATCTATGATTTCTCAATGGCTGGGATCTATAAACGGATGATGACGTAGACTATAACATGATTACATGACCTTTAGAGCTATAAGCATCATATCAACAAAGTAGTAAACAATGATCATTCATAGAAAAACCTATTCATATTTACTTCTAGTTTAAAAGTATGTATGACTAATCCACTTTAATTATGCAAATCTACTTCCATTTAATATTATGCTTAACTTAAATCATTTACATTTGGCACATTACACATTAATTGAGTGCATAGTTTCTTCCTTTAATGTTGGTACATTAAAACATCTAATAGTCTTGCCCATTGCCTTTGTCTTATCAGTCCTTTGCTCATTCATCATTGCCTTCTGTATTGACACGTGACTGTCCTACTAAAGGTCCCTTAATGGTCAGTCACACCTCTTGACTTTTGTTTACATTTAATTATATTCATTTTTACGCTATAACTTTTGTCTAAGCCGCCCTTTCAGGTTTTTAACTTAGCATACTTCTTTCCTTTTTTTTATTTTTTATCTATTTATTTATACCCTAATTTTTACCTAGGCCACCCTTTCTGGTTTTCTACCTAGTAGGCTATTTTACTTTTCTCACACCTTACAGAAAGTACTTCCTCAACAGGTCCAAGATCATCAGCTCAATGAATTCATTCCATTCATATCTACAAGTTTCACTGCTTCACCTGAGCATAACTACTTAACCATTTAAAAGCCTTCCCAATTTGGTCAAAACTTTCATCGTGGATCTTGTGATTGTGGTCGTACTGCCTCTAGTAGTAGATAATGAATCCTTGTTACACCTGGCTTGACTTAGTTATTAAAAGCATGGGTTATCCTAACATGATACATTTAAATATGGTATAGGAACTTCAACCTCTTCTCATCCAACAAAGCCAATTGTTCAAGTCTACTCCTCATCCTTTGATACTCAAGAATGCCAGACTCAACTAATACCCATAAGGACTTCACTTCCAGCTCAATCAATAGCATTGTCGTTATCCCATATACTAAAGAGTACAGCGTCATCCCAATTGATGCTCTTGTCATAGTTTGATAACCCTACAAGGTGAAAGATAGCTTCTCAAACCAATCTTTGTGCATCTCAACCATCTTCGCCAAGATGTTTTTAACATTATTATTTATCACTGCTCTATTGACATGTTGTTTGTAAGGTGATGACTTGTGGTGGACCACCCCATATCTTCCCAACATTAACTTGACTTCTACCTATAAATAGGCATAATTATCCATAATAACATGGTTCGGCACATTATAGTGGTAGATGAGGTTCTTCTCAATAAATCATGTCATCTGTTTTGCCTCCAGCTTACTAAAGGCTTCAGCCTCTATCCATTTTGAGAAGTAATCCACTACTACCATAATATACCTATGTCCCTTGTACATGTTGGCCTAATTTCCCTGATCAAGTCAATGCCCTATGTTGCGAACAACTAAAGTAAGGTCAATTCTATAACTCTATCGGCAATAAATGACTGAGGCTACCGTGAACCTAACATTCATGACAACTGTAAACTTTATGGATTCAGCCATGCTTTATAGTAGTCAAGTAATATCCCAATCTTAAAATTTTTTTGCCACCGCCTTACCATTCATGTGGGAACCACAGACTCCTACATGTACTTCCTCCATGACTTTATGGGCCTATTCTTCAGCCAAGCACTACAAATAAATCTCATCAAGCAATTTCTTATACATTACCTTGTCGTACACCATAAACTGTGTAGAAAAACTCTGGATCACACCCTTATCCTTCTTCTTAGCCCCTTTCAAGTATTCGTCACCTTTTAAGTACCTTTATATATCGAAATACTAGGGGCCATTTTTTACTAACATCTGCATCACTTGTGCACCCATGTGACATAATGTCCCTGACCGGTGAGTGATAAGTAGCTTTGTGGACATCACCTTAGGCCCTTCCCAAATAGAGACCAAAGTGGCCAAAGCATTAGCCATTGCATTTTCTTTTCTTGGTAGATGATGAAATGTGATCCTTTGGAAATTCTACATCAATCCTTTCACTTGTTCCAAATATCGGGCTAAGCATTCTTTTTTCAACTCCCACTCAATTATTATCTATGAAATGACCAATAGTGAATCCCCAAACACCTCTACTACTATGACCCTTATCTACTTCAGGAGTTCAAACCCTAAAATGCATGCTTCATACACAACCATATTATTAGTCACCCAGTAGTTAAGCTTTTTTGCTACCAAAAAAGAGCTCTTCTTTTGGCGAAATCATAACTACCCCTGCACCTACCCCTTTCTCATTAATTACTCCATTAAAGTAAACTCTCTATTCTAGAGGTTTGCTTACTCCTAACCCCTCATCTAGAAATTTAGGGGGAAGGGGGGCTTAGATTTTCCTTCTTTAAAGGGTTGTTGTGTCAAATACTTTAAGACTATATGCCCTTTGATCAGCTTCTTTGTCACTTACTTACTATCAAATTCAGTCAACATGATCAACCACTTTCCCAATCTTTTTATCAATAGGGGAGCCGCATATAGGTATCTAATTGGGTATAGTTTTGAAGTCACCTCCACAACATATGATTAAAAGTAATGCCTCAGCTTCTTCATTGCTCATACCAGCACTAGAGAAGTCTTCTTTATGTGATTATACTTCTTTTCATAAGGCAACAACTTCTTGCTAAGATAATAAATTGTGTGCTCATTCCTTACTTCATCTTCTTGAGCTAACATTGCACAAACAAAACTATCTTCCACTGTCATATACAAAGTTAGTGGTTTTCTAAGCCTTGATGGCTTCAATACTGGTGAGTTAATTAGATAATATTTCATTTTCTTAAAGGTCTTTTGACACTATTCATTCCATTCCATCAGTTAATCCTTTCTTAGTAACTTGAAAATTGGTTCATAGATGGGGTCAATCTCGCTATGAACTAGTTGATGTACTACAAATGGCCTAAGAAACCTCATACTTCTTTCTCAGCCTTAGGTGCAGGCATGCCTTGAATTACATTTACCTTATCGAGATCTATTTCAACATCTTTCTCACTTATCACATGTCTCAGCAGCTTATTAGAGCTAGCTCCAAAAAAACATTTCTTTGGATTCAGTCTCAAATTATACTTATCGACTTTTTTAAGCAACTTCTTTGGAGCCTCAAAATGTCTTTCCCTTGTTTTTGACTTGACCATCATGTCATCCACATGTACTTCTAACTCTTTATGAATTAAGTCATGCAACAAGGTCGTTGCCATTTGCTGGTATGTTGCTTCCGCATTCTTCAACCCAAATGACATCACCCTATAGTAGTACGCCTCCCATTCTATGATGAATGTTGTCTTTATCTTATCCGTCATGGACATGAAAATTTAATGGTATCTAAGAACCCATCCATGAAGGAATACATAACACATGTTATGATGTTGTTAACCAATACGGTAATATGTGGGAAAGGAAAGTCATCCTTTGAGTATGCTTTGTTCAAATCCTTATAATTTATACATATCCTCACTCTTCCATCCTTGTTTGGTATCGGTACTATATTGGGAAACCATTCAGCATAATCGACTACTTCTAAGAACTTGGCATTCAATTGCTTTACTACCTCTTCTTTAACCACCTGAGCCTACTCATGTCTCATCTTTCAAAGCTTCTGTTTGACAGCTTTATGTGTGGGAAGGTTGGAATTTTACGTTCTATAACTCACCTATTAATCCTTGGCATGTCTTCATACGTTCAGGCAAAATCCCACTAGTTTTTTCTTAATAATTATTTGGACTTCCTTCACTCTTTCGGTGTGATGTCATTGGTGATGAGCAAGATTTTTGAATTTTTCTATGCTTTAAGATTAAATGTAGTGTTATGCTCAAAATTAATGTTAAATATGCTCATAAAATTATGCATGTTATGCACACTACCATTAGGAAACACATCACATATGTAGCGAAACTCATCATTCATTGCCTTGAACTTAGAAAGAAATACACCATCATCCTTAAAAAATACACCATCATCCTCACAGAGACTAGAAACAAGAACATCAATAGTAGTAAGAAAATCCATTTCATTTAGTTGGTTGGCTAGAGTCTCATCTGCCTGAGCCTTTTCCTCTTCTTCACCCTTTGTTTCCTCAGTTAGACCCCCAAGGTTAGCATTTTGCCTAGGATCTACCTCTTCCTCATTCTCTATACTAATAATAACCTTGACAACTCCCTTAAAACTTTATTTTATATGATCATACCTTAGCTCAATCTTTAGAAATTCTGACCAAAGTGTTGCATCATCTACCTCGGTTGGCTCAATTTTTACCACAAAATTCTTTATTTTTTCTCTACCTACTTCCTCAACAGAGTTCAGAATCATCATCTTGATGTCCTTCAATTTTATCTTTTTCTAGATAGCAACATTTAACTTGCATGGTATGGTATACTCTAATTCTCAATCCATAAAGGTGCATCCTACTTTATCAAGTTAGACCCCTTCTTTGCATGATCTTCCCTGGTGGTACAAAAGTTCTGATCCAGTAGATACTGCTTTATTTGTTCATTAGTCACCTATTCCTTATCATTTTATAGCCATACAGACTGAGGCCCATATAAGACTACAAGCTGGCCTAATTTTTATCATTCTCTGATTCTGTGATCTATTTTTCCTTCTTCTTTCTCTTCTCCTTACTGTCCTCCTCTTTTGATGAGTCCTGATAATTTGATACCTCAATCTGCCAACATCCATTTAGAAAAAGGCTTTTTTGAGTTCATCCATATCCTTACCAATTGTCTTTTCATTCTCAGTTGCCTATTATCTAACTTTCTTAGTAGTCTCCCCTTCTTTCACAAAGAAATTTGATAGTGGTCCATGCAAGTCATTTACTTGTAGCTTCGACTCTTTACCCCGACACCCTAGTCCTTTTCTTGTGGTCTGAGTGGGAATCTTTGAGAACTCTAATATACCAATAGAATTCCTTATCCTAGAAGAAAGTTCATATTCTTCAAAATTCATATTACCTTCGGATCAACCCATTTATCTATGACCCTCAGAGATACGGAACAACCACGCTTAAAGCTGAACACAATTTCACCAAACTTTAAACAAATGGTCACAATCTCTCTTTTGTAAGGGATCTTAACTTTTGGGTGAATAATGGAAGGTACATCACCCAGCGGATGATACCATGATCTTCTTAACAAGAGCAAGAAAGTGATTGGAATGTCCAAAACTGTGAATTCCATCATCGTCTCCACTATCCCTATTTTTACCAAAGTCTTGAATACACCTAAAGTTGGCCTTCTACTATCATCATAGGCCTAAATGACATTGTCAGAAGCTTCCAAATCCTTTTCAAATAATCCAAACTTGTGTAATAACTTCGAGGGGCAGACATTGATCCCAGATCCATCATCAACCATCACACATGGTGTGTGTCTCCCCTTCACCTCTACATAGAATAAGGCTAAGTTGTGATCCCTTCCTTATTATGGCAAATCCTCTTTCAAGAAAGTGATTTTACATTTGCGAGTCACCAATGCACTGACATCCTTCAGTCTGGCTTTACTGAAAATGATCAGGCTAGACAAGGCCTCAGCCATAGCCTTTTTATGTTCTTGAGAAATGATAAGAAACTTCTACATACTAATCTAGGTTGGCATCATTTTTAGCTATTTTACAATGGGATTATCATCTTCCCTCTCTTTTACAATAAGTTCATCCATTTTCTTTTCAGCTTTTATTTCTTTAGGAGCTTTTTTGCCAGGTTAGTACTTCCCACTGCATGTCACATGACTCACATGTTTTACTTCTTTCTCTTCATCACTCTCTTCCCATAACTATATCATTCTTTCCCTTTGTTCTTTCATCATCTCCTCATCTACGCATTCCCATGGATTGATAGTATAAATAGTTGGAACCTTAGTCATAACCTGTTAGATAATGGCAATAACTTTTTTAAAAAACCCATAATCTATCATAAAAGTCCCTTGATTTGGGAGAAGGACATTACGATAGTTTTGGAGAAGGTTCCCTTAGATGATGGGCCTTCCAAAGTTTGATTAGGACAATCTTCTTATTATATATAAGATCTTGAATCTTATGTCTCAATCGATAGCAATCATGAATGTTATGACCCACTCCTTGATGAAAAGCATATTAAGCATTGGCGTCATACCCCCTGAGCAACAGATTAAGAAGTAGCCATGATGCTAGAGGCTTCTACACTTCCTTCTTTTATAACCTCTCAAATGCTTTAAATACACGCATTCCCAAATCAATGAACTATCATAGTGCTCTTACTGCATTAACATCAATCATCTTACTCCCCTCAGTCTAAGACTAGGATGGGGCACCTTTTCTTCCCCATACTATCTTCTTGTCTCAGATTCTAACTCTTTAGCTTGAAAACCTGCTTTTCTAAGGCTTTTAAAGTTTCTAACCAACATTCTTTTGATTTTAGTGCCAATACCAGGCAAAAGGGCTTTTATAATTATTCTGACCTATTCTCTCTCTGTAGGCCTTGTGGTCGCATTTGAATTTATCTTCTTCCATCTTTGAATGTAGCCATTGAAGATCTCACCTACCTTTTGCTTCAAAGACTCTAAGTCTTGCAGTATGACCTCTGGATCAGAATTACAAGCATAGTGTTTCTTAAAAGCTTCAACCAACTCCTTCCAGTCTTCCCTAATAGTCTTTTGTTGATTGAAGTATCAGGTTTTTATGGATCCTTCTAATGACAATTCAAAAAGCTTTAACATAGTGTCCATCGGGACTTCAGATGCATTCATAATTAACACATACGAAATGGGCATGGTTCTTTGCATTCTCAGTTTTTATGAATTTTAGCAGCTCAAGCATGCAAAAATTAATTGATATTTCTCAAGTCTATGAGTAAATAACTCCTCAACGTTTGTTCCCCTTTCCACACCTTTACTGCCTAAGGCCTTCTGTATTTTCTCCAACTGCATAGCAAAGTTATCAAACTAAGTGATTTCCTTCTCACTTTATAAAGGTTTATCCAGAATTGTAATTATACTTCCCACTTCCTTAGTAAGCTTTCTTTCATGATATTCTTCCATCCCAAATAATTTGTCATTAATCACAATAAGTTGGGATGCTTTCATTGGTGTTTTCCCTTTGTTAGTCCAATTGGTAAAAGTCTCCCTTTTCTTCAGAATCTCATTGACAAGCTTGTTCACTTCCTCAGTGATCTTCTCTTCCATCTTGTGGTTTAAATCCATCATCATTTTATCTAAGATCTCTGGCAGTATGGTTGGCTCCATGATTAGGTCAACTTTTTAGCTCAGACTTAGAGTCTTGCTTTTTCTAACAAGTTAGTTGTGCTTTCTTTTATACAAAGGTTTGGATGAAGCTATGATGGCTGCAAAACAAAGGTTATCAGTATGATGCATGAACAGGTAATCGATTCATATATACATGTTATGCATAAATCATTTTTCATAAGATCCTTCTAATCTTATTTCTCCCATACACGAGGTCTAGTGGCTCTTTCCTAAGTAGGGTCTCATTCTTACACCCATCTAGGGCATAGAATGTGGAAGTAGCCTCATATTATGAGTTAAAGCCTTAAATGAACATATACATAAAGGTACTAAAAGAAGAACTTTTACATTAATTGAATAAATATGTATAAGGAAAGAAATCCTTCAAGGAAAGAGGGAAATATACAAAAGGTATTTACGTAGCGAGGAAAGGGAGTACACAAGTATTTATAAAGGGGGAATAATTACATCAAGGGGATGGGGTTACATTTATGCTTACATTAAGGATACCTAAACATGTTCTTTAAGGACTCCAGCTCTCCATTGAAGAAGAAAATGCAAATAAGTAGGGTACCCTATTCCAAGGCATTATTGGCTGTTATATATACTTAGCGGTTAAAAGGGTTGTTGACTTTGATGGCTCTCATAAGCATAGGGGTCGATTGTCGTGATCCCCTATTTGACATACTATAAGGTACTAGGCTTACGAGTGATGAATCCTCCTCACAATCTCCTAAGCTTGAATAGTGCTTAAGTCTCAAGTTTGGAGAACCATCAATTTATCCAAGGGCACTTAGTGCTTGTAGTGAAGCGTAGAGGCTATATGATTGCAAAAAGACTACTTAATAATAGGTTTACAATATTAACAGTGAACCATAGATTAAACGTGAAGTTAATTTTGAAGTCCTTAGTGGAGTTGCCACTATGAGCACCTAAGATCGGGGCTTCAAGGCTGCACTCGAACTAGTGAAATTTTGCTTACGACTTTATCCTTTTATAGACCAATGGGGGATTGAAAAGATAAGGGTCTCTATGTTGGTAGTGACATTAAGGTGTGGCACATGATTTGGACCATCAAGGGATCCTTTTAGGCCTTACACAATTTCAAAGCCCTTAGCCCAAAATAGAGGTCATCAAAGGATAAAAAATGGGATAATACATTGGTACCATCGCTAGAAAATATGGAGTAGCCACCCAACTTTGGTCTAGATAAGAATCCAAGGAAGGCAAAATAAGAACCTAATATAAGTCAATTACAAGGCCCATTTCATCTTCACCCCTTCTGAGATCAAGTTTGAAAATTAGGCATGACTTAGGGAAGAGGTTAGACACCCCCAAACTAACCAAATATTGGTGTTGGCCCTTGGCACCAAGAAGTAGGGTTGAATTGATGTATGAAAATTTCTTAAAATAAAGAAGTGAGGAGGAAAAATGAGAAGATTGAGACAAGCGATTTATAGTGGTTCGGGTATTAACCAACCCTACGTCCACTCCCCAATTCACCATTTGGGTATTTCACTCAATCACTAGTATTTTAGAAGCTCACACTCAACTTAGTGTTTAGGCTCACACCAAACCTTACAACTTGTATTTTATAGGCTCATACAAAAACCTTTTACAACTTGTGTTTTATAGGCTCACACAAAAACCTTTTACAAAGTTTTCAAGGCTCATACTAAAACCTATCTTGATGTGTTTTACAGGCTCACACAATAACCTTACAATATGGTGTTTAATGCTCATACCCACTAGTTAATAATCTTATAAAGAAAATTGAAAGAAATGAGTAGCAAAGATTTCGAGCTTTTTCTCTTGATAATGAATTTCTTAACCTTGTCATTTATTAATGTTTGGTGGAATATTTATACCCAAATTCCACCAAAGAGACTAACGGCTAGTTTAACGGCTAGTCCATGTGTCAGCTTCCCATTGGTGATTTCCAATTTTCCTTACGAAAGTCAAAAGCTGCAGCTTTATGTCTAACGACTAGTATAATAGCTAGTTTACGTGACAACTTTTCATTAGTGCCTCAGGAAAATATAGCTATTGTGTTTCTTAAGCCAGCATAAGTCACAGTCGCGATTTTCATCATACAGACTGCGATCCTGACAGCGAAACAGCCTGCCAAATTGTGCAACTTTCACTTCTCAAATCGCGGTTGCTACCAACATATAGCCTTCACGATTTTTGACTTCCAACAGCTTTCTAGGACACTTGTCAAGCTCTGATTATGGACTTCTTTCCCTTTTGAAGCTTTTTATAATTCACGGTTGCGACTCCGACGCGACACAGACTGTGAATTCGTTTGTCATTTTTGGTTTGCTTCATTTGCTTGTTCACGACCGAGAATGACTCTGTAATTTAGTCTGTCTGATTTTTGGCAAGTCTTCTCAAGAGTCGCGGTCATGAATCCTTAATTGCGGTCGCGAGTCACTTTGGAGTTAGAGAGATTTTCTTCCAACTTAACTTGAGAAACTTATTTTTCTGTAAAATCAACACTTAATAAAAACATTAGTAATGATCAATCTCCTTTGTCAAGATCAAAAGAGATTCTAGACTTAGGATTAACCATCCTAGTCCAACAATCTTCCCCTTTTTGATTTTGACAGACCTAGATTGATCCAAAATGAAAAATAAATACATAACATTAAAATTGAATACTACTGATAGCATTTTAATGATCATTTTTAGCAAAAGATAAAATTTTTCTAAGTTCCAAAAATCCTAAGTGTCAAATTGACTTAAGTTCCTCTAAGTTGCTCTATGTTGCTCCCCCTTAACTTATGCATCTTAGGATAAATTTCACTAATCTCTCCCCTTTTTTACTTATTTCTCCCCTTTTATCTTTCTTCTACTCCCCTTTTATCTTACTTCCTGTATATCTCTCAATCTCTCCCCCTTTGGCAAAATCGAAAAGGTTAGATAACATAAAAGGAAATATAAACAAGCATAAGTATTAAAGGAGCAAATAATAAAGATTAAACAAATAGATGCTCAAGAAACAGATAAAACATATGGGATCACATTTTTTGTTTTCAAAGAGACAAGAAAAACAAAGTTCAAAGAGAACCCTAATGTCTAAAAAGTTGAAAATTCTTTGTCATCTCTGAAAGAGTCTTCCATTTACTCTTGGAGACCTCCTTGAGCCTCTTCGCCGACTTTCACACTGTCATCCCCATCTTCTATGTCGTCGAAGTCCAAAAAGTTAGGGAGATGGCAAGGAGGGATGTCAAGTTTCTCTTGAAAATCCACCATATCGCTATGAAAGTGGGAGAGAAACAAAAATCTCCTCTTCATCATCCACATAAGCTTGTCAAGCTTGTTATTGATGGTGGAGAGTGAAATCTTTGTCTTGGTTGGAGGAAGAGGAGGTAGAGTAGTAGGAACATCCTGGAGATGAAGCCTCTTTCGCTTAGAAACTTGAGAGCTCTCCATCTTCTTAGCCCCAAACGCACCAAGTTGGTAAGCGTACGTGTCCGGATGGATTGCCTTGGCATTGATTAGATATGTCAAGTCTAAGAAGTTTTGAGAAGGAAGAAACTTCTTGGTGAGAAGCTTCTCCTTTTTACGTCAAGTGCCCCAATGTATCTATAAATTGTCGTGACATGAGATGGAAGCAGAAACTGACTCTTGGGCTTTGTGCTTATATGGATTAGCAGATCCACCAAATAACAGCCAGTTTATAATAGTTGGTTCTTCACTAGGCAGAATAGGAACACTAGGTCTTTCTGTGAGACCTTCTCATTACTATCACCTCTTGCATTAATCGAGAAAGTGATGATTCTGTGAAGAATCCACAGCGGCAGGGTCTTGATGTGCTTGGCGAGAGAGGAATGCAGATCATGCTTCATCTCGATAGAGATTTTTGCCTAAAATTCTGAGTAGATCACATCAAGCACTGAAATGATGAATGGTATGTTCTCACCGATTTGAAGATCGAATAGTGTGGAGAGTTGCTCGAAATTAATGTAGTGAGAAGCCTCAAATGCTCGAAAGACTAAGCCATATTGGCCGACAGAAGATTCGGCCTTACGACTTAATTGAACAGTGTACATAAATTCACAAACTATCTCCTCATAGCCCGGCTAGTCCTTAAAAATGAAGTCGTTCCATCCGAGATTGGAGAGGAATGCCCGTACCTCATCGTTGATGCTAAAGGACTCAAGTAGGAATGATGATGGGATTTTGTTGGGTAAGATTATTTTGGAAAGATTTTTCTTATATCTCTCCTTCTCCTCCTTAGTGATCCCCTTCATATTATTGAGTGAAGGAAGGACAAAAGGTTGAGCAATCTCCTTACCCTTTTTTGCTCTTGTTGCCTTCTTAGGAGCCATGAAGATGTTGGAGATGTTTTAGAGAGATTTAGGAGATTTGAGATAATTTGAGAGAAGAGAGAGTTTGGATTTGTGAGTTGTGAAGAAAACACTATTTAAGGGGGGTATTTATAGGCTAAAAAGATTATCCAATGGCTAGAAATGGATTTAATAGAGGGTTGGAAATGGTTGGTAATCAAATCTCATAAATGTAAGTCAGTTGTTCTAATTTGCGTCTGCGATTTCATAGTCGCGATTGCGAATTCTAAAAAATGTGAGTAACGGATAAATTTTCCTTCGGAATACGCGCTCCAATGGTAAAAAATTTGAAAATATGACAAAATTCACGGTGGAGATTAAATTTCACGACTGCAAATTGATGTTTGTCAGCCAGGTGAGTTTGATTTCTAATTCGCGACCGTGAACAAGGAATAGCAACCATGAATTATAAGTCAGTGAGGATAAGGATAAAATTTCAAAGATTTGTGATCCACTTTAATGTATTGATGCTTAATTTGTGCAATTTGTCATACAAGTTCACAATTTCCATCCAAAATTAAGACATCTTAACTCAACCATATAA
>CATIWR010229473.1:0-19092 GCA_949677035.1 Omphalea diandra | reverse complement strand
AAAACACATATTGTATCACACAAAAGAGATCCCATATTTTTATATATATATATATATATATATATATATATATATATATATATATATATATATATATATATATATATATTTAAACTAGTAACAATGGTAGAATATCATACAATGGAAATTATGAAAATCAAGAATTTATAAATTGAGAGTCACTTTCCTTATAATATATATTTTTATGTATTAAAAGAATATGGCAAAACGAAATCTAAAAATCCTTTCCCAGTTTACCTTCAACAACGAGTCGCATTTTTTATTGAAAAATTCCAGTACCGTTAGTGTCATAGTATCTTTGAAAATTCATTAAAAAAAAAAAGATTTGCAAAGAATATAATTTGAGAAATTAATTACTTACTAATATGATTGTAGATATTTTATAAATAAAACTTACATTCAAGAAGATGTAGATCTAGAAAAGAATTTTTATCTTAATTCAACATATTAAAACTAGTCAATAATTCATGTGTTGGATAAGACATAATTTAATATATTATTTATTAAAATATATTAATAAATATAAAATATTTATAAAATTAAGTAATTTTTTTTTCTAAATAGGTAATATATGCATGTTAGATTTAGTTTTATTTTTAATTATTTTTTTGCAAGTTTTAATAATTTTATTTCTATTTATTATTTTGTGATTAAATAATTTCACATAAAAAGGTTAATAGAATTTTTAACTATTTATTTATCAAACAATTAACGTAACAGATGATAAAACTTAATCTCAAATATATACTGATTAGGAAATGTTCTATTCCTAATGTGAGAAAAGGATATGGCCACCACTCTTATAAATAGACATCAATAGGCATTCTCTCCAATCTTAGGCATTCAATAATTTTTTTTTTTGAAAAAATCAATCAGTTTCTCTTTCTAAGTTAATTACACAAAAAATGTCTAAAATTAAAATATTCAAAATATTCAAAAAATAACCAAACCGATCCGAACTAAAATAATATTTTGGGATGGTACCGATAGTTAATCTTTATTCAATATTAATAAACAAATCAATGTGAACCTTTATTCATAATGGTACATATAAATATGTGTGTTCCGAACCGTTATTCATAACTAGTACTTATATATGTGTGTGTGTGTGTGTGTGTTTATACATGTATATGAATCTATGTGTGTGTGTGTGTGTTATTTAATTTTTTTTAAAAAAATCTGAAATATTCAAATACTTGAATTGAACTAGACCAATCCATTAGTCTTGAATATCTGAATCAAATCGAATAAAAAATTGACTTAATTCAACACAAATATTTTCACATCCCAATCTAGGGCCGGTTTCTTTATCTTTCAAATATTCGATTTTTTATCCGATTTCAAATGATTTCAAATAATCGATTCGAAATCAAACTAGATCACCTAGGAGATACTATGAAAAAAGGTAGACTTCAAAGAAGAGACTGTCAAGGTTTAAAATTGATCTAACTGTATGCACTTGATAAACATATCATGAAGATAGAAATTCAAGTAGATAAAAATGCATGCTAAACAAAACAAAAAAATTTGGTAAGTTGAAGTTAACACTAATATATTTATCTTAACGAATGATATAAAACTTAGAGTTGAGCATGGTGTTTGAAAAAATCAAAATTGAATAAAGGAATCAAATCGAATTGAACTGAAAATTGATTTTTTTTGAGATTTTTTTGTAGTGACCGAATCAAAATGAAACCAAAAGTTTATTTCGGGATGGTATTGATTCGTCAATGATATACCACACCAGGAACTGAATCGAATCGAGAACGAACTTAAAAAAAATTCTGAAGAATCAAACCAATATTAATATAATATAATGTTTATATATATATATATATATATATATATATATATAGATACACACACACACACACACACACACACAAACATACACGCATACGTATACACATGCGTGTGCATCCACACACACATATATATAGATACACACACACACACATATGCATACACAAACACATGCGTGCGCACGTATACAAACATAATATACTTACGTAATGTGTAATACTATACATAATACATATACAGAAATACACTAAAAAAATATAGTAAACTAACCCTAACCTTAAATTTCATTCTACTTTCCTTCCCTCCTTCTTCAGTACCATTTGCCTTATTCCCTCCCTTTTTGACCTTGCGGAATCTCTTCATCTTCTTTGATGCTAAACTTAAATTCTATTTCTGATCTTCTTTTCTCTTTAAATTCTATTTCTGATATACTTTTCTCTTCCTTTCAGCCTTAAATTCCTTTTATGTTCTTTTTGTTTTCTTTTCCTTTCATCTCTCTCTCTCTCTCTCTCGGTCTCTTCCAAACTTCATTTTCTTCTTCAATCAATAACCTTAAATTTTCATCCTGCTCTGCTCTCCCTCTCTTGTCTTTGTCCCAAATTTCATTTTTTTCTTCAATTCATTATCTATTTCCTCCGTGGATCACAACCAAACCCTAAAATTTCCCTTTCTTCTTTGAAATATCCTTAAAATTAGAAGACAAAGAAGACTAAGCACTACTGTACTGCACTAGTAAATCCATATCTTCTCAATCTCTTTATTTTTTTTTTATTGTATGCATGTGTCAAATGATTGATTATTTAAATTTTTGGGTGACTTTTGCTAATTTAATGTTTTTTTTATATAAAAATCTATTATATGATGTTTTCACTTTTTTTTGTTTGCAATGTTGGTTATTTTGAATTTTTGGGTGGAGCATTGGTAGCTTAGGGTTTCTAAAAAAGCCACATAAGCCTTGAATTTCAACATACACTAATTCTTGTCTTTCCTCTACTTTTGATTATCTTTGTTATGATGAGATTTGGATTTGAATTTTTGGATTATTTAATTTTTAGAGCAAATTTGTGGATGCTTAATTATTGATTTAGTTAATATATAAATTATGATGCAAAAATTCTTATATATGCATGTCAATTGGATTGGATTGATGAATTGAAATTGATATACACAAATATCAATATATTAGTTTATGTTATGTTTTGCTCATATATTAGTTTTTATTATGTTTGATGTTTTGTTACCTAATAAATTTGTTTTTATGTTAATTTTGCTTTATACATTATGATATATCAATTAGAAATTCATAATGA
The DNA here is from genome assembly GCA_949677035.1 of Omphalea diandra. Classification (NCBI taxonomy): domain Eukaryota; kingdom Viridiplantae; phylum Streptophyta; class Magnoliopsida; order Malpighiales; family Euphorbiaceae; genus Omphalea; species Omphalea diandra. Next base: position 15,958 of record CATIWR010229473.1, on the reverse strand, counting down.
TTGCTTGATGTTCTATTAATTTTGTTAGTATATGATGTTATGTTATCAATTAAAAATTACAATTTTTTTAATGTTATATTCTGTTAATTTTATAGTAACATTTACTTCTTGATGTTTTATTTTTATGTTTTGATTCTAATTATTATATTTTACTAGTGGAAATGGTTAAGAGAAAAACCACCATCATTAAATGTCAAGTAGCTTTGATGGCCTGTTGTTAGCCCTTCTTCCATAACCATCAACTAATAATTCATCTTTTATTGGAACCCCAACAACAAGAGCATGTAGTTGTCTCCCTACAATAGAGTCAATTGCAATTAGCTCTCAACCTACAGTTGCAGCTCAAATGCAACTAACAATGTTAGTGCTTGATAATGCTCCTGCTGCTGCTATTGAGCAAATGCTTGAAGAAGGTATGCCTAGTAATATTGATCCTTTTAGTAGAAGTTTAGGTCAAAATGTGTGGATTTATTATTAAAAACTTAAAGATAAGGATGGTAAAGAAAATGGGAGGGTAAAGTACTTATGGTGTGAGAAAGACTATCAAGGTAGCTCTCTTATAAGGACTTCTAAACTTAGGACACATTTACAAGATTCTTGTAAAATGATACCTTCCCATATTAAGCAACAGTTCTTAGAATGTAGCAAGATGTTTGATAAGTCACAAAAAGTTCTAACTTGGGGTTAAAGGGAGTGAATGTGAGGCACCTAAGTTTAAATGTTGGAAGTTTGATCAGGAAAATTATAAGAAAGGCTTAATTGATCATTAAGGATAAAATACCTTTTAGATTTGTGGAAAGGGAAGAATTTAGAGAATTAATGGTTAATAATCTTCCTAAGTTTGTTATTCAATCTAGGTTTACTATTGTCAAAGACTGTTATTCTTTGTTTATGAGTGAGAAGAAAAAATTAAAAAGTTTTCATGCAAGCTAATGTTAAAGAGTATCATTAACAATTGATACATGGATACACTTGTAAAATTTGAGCTACTTGTGTTTGACTACTCATTTTATAATGAAATATAATTAAGAGAATTTTAAATTTTTATGTTATTAATAGTTGCAAAGGGGTTAAAATAGGAAATATTATTGATAGTTGTATCAAGGAGTGGGGTTTGACTAAGATCATATACATTACTCTCAATAATGCATCTAATAATGATATAATATTAGTCCAGTTAAAAAGAAGGTTAGTGAAAAAAAGTGCATATGTGTTAGGTGAAAAGACATTTCACATGAGGTGTTTTGGCCATATTCTCCAATTAATTATGAAAGGTAGCCTTGGTATGGTTCAAGGTTCCATGAAAAGATTCATGATACGAATATGGTAACTTGTCCTAAACCCGTATTCAATATTGTTACCTTTACCTCGGGAATGTTCAAAAATCAAGCAAAGAGACTTTAATTCCTAACTAAACCTCTAAATAGCTTACATATAACAACTTAAGTTACAAAGAATTAAAGGGTACTTAAGACCAAACCTAAAAAGAATCAAGTCAATTTTAAGTTTAGAATTAAACAAATTTGCAAAACTACTTAAACACTAACTTAAATAACCTCATCAAACTCTTTCAAGAACCAAAGAGAAGAACAGTTTCTCATAAGAAATCAAAATTATATTGATAAGAATTCTATTCCATATACATGGTTTGGATGGCTTATTTATAGGTATTACAATGCTCATTTAACTGGGAATAAAAGACATAAATCTTATTTATAAATTAAAGAATAAACTAAGTAGGAAGAACTCTATGCCTATTTAGTCAGAAAAGCATCCAAAGTTCCTAATTATTAACTGATAATTCAATTCAAGAAATAAAAGAAATCCAATTCTATAGAGGAACTAAAATTCAGTCAAATTAAGAATGAAGAGAATATTCTTTAGATCTTAAATATCTTGAAAGATATTTGACTTGACTTTTTGACATATGTGTCACCCTCCTCTTATGTCCTATTTAGAAATATTATTCTTCCACCCAAAGATGCTTGAAATATTCTTGAAATCTTCTTAGAATATTCTAAAATCTTTATGGAACTTTCTATAATTTTCTAAAACATTTTTTGTGCAAATTGCTCAATTTTTAGAGTTGGACTTATGAATTTCATTTTGAGGATCCACACATGAAATGAAAGCATAAAAATGAGAATTTTGCCCTTGTGAAGTCGATTGTCCAAATAAGGCAAGACTAAATATGACAGCTCTAAATAAGACTAGTTTAAATATGACAACTCAAATAAGATAGATCCAAATAAGACAGGTTCAAATATAGGAGCATATTTTGATGCTCTTATAATGTCTTCCTCCTTTTGAATAAGATCCCTTTGATATTTCCCTTCATAATTTATAGCTTTAAGTTTGCCTTTAATTTGGTTCATATCAATTGAGAGATGTAGTGAAGTATATCAGGAGCAGTCTATAAAGGAAGGATGTGTTTAAAAAAGCAACTGATTTGGTAGGCATTAAGTTATAATCTTGCCTAAGGCCTAAAACTTTATTCTTAGGGGTCTCACACAAATGAGGACTCCTTCCACTAAGTGATGGACATGAGGAGGCTAAATTTGATGAAATGATGATTATTTTATTGATATAATGATGACTAACCTGATGGATGGATGTTAAAAGCCTAAGGATTAAGATTAAGTAATAAACATTATGTATATGTCAAGGCACTACACTTATTCCTCGTAGTTGCCTAAGTCATCATGTATAAATATTAATAAGAATAATTTGTGTAATTAAGAAATATGATTATTATGTATTTTATATTCTTAGTTATCTCTGCAATATCTTTATGTATCTTATGAAATGTTTAGTAATTATATTATGTATGTGAGAGTTGAATGTTACTAATTATGATATGCAATAAAACTAGAATAATGTGAGTTTTTGAATGAATACATTAATTCTAAAGATAATTGTTATGAGTGTTTATTTTATATATACGATCAATGTCATGTAAGAAAAATAAAAGAAAGAGAAAAGAAAGAGTAAGAAAAAAAAAGGAAAAATAAACAAATATCATGTTTTAAGAAGTGTTTGAGATAAACTTTTATTAATTTTTATCCCTTAGAATTCAAGGTGATATCAATGTAAGTTTAAAATTTTAAATAGCAGGGTGACACAAAGAAGGCATGATGGGCCTTTCAATGAGTTAAATTATGCTTACTATAGGTCTTAGATGCTTAAGCCTTCTCGTTTCCTAACGCCAGCATGATTTGAAAATTCAAGTTATGACAAAAATGGTATCAAAGCAATTGTTTATGTTTGGTCAAACCTTTAAGTTTAGAAAGACATACATAGAGAAAGGAGATGATAGAAATCATGAGAGATATATGAGGATAATTAGCTATGACTTGTAGAGATATTATATTTCCTTTTTGTCTTATTAGTTTCCTTGAGGTAGGATTCTATGTTTAACTACTGTAATGTTATGTATGTTTGTGATGTGAAGCTTTATATATTAAATGTGTAGAGCTAATAGTGAGGTGATATGCTTGATGTTACAAACTCAAGCAAAATTTATGCTTAATGTATTATGACATTAAGGCATTTAATGTTGAAAATTATGTATGTATGTTATGTGATGAAATGATATGACTACTTTCATGATATGTTATACATGATTAGATCTATAAAGATGAAGGATAAGTTCGTGATGATAAGATGGAGCATATGAATAAGTTATGATATGTCATATGTTATAAGTCGATGCAAATGATAATGAATGATATAGTGATATAGTGGCATGATATGAAATAAGTTATGATATGATGATATAAAAGAAAGAAGATGATGAAATGATGATATGACTTAAGAAATAGGGAATGATATCATGTTATGAAAGATAGAATGATGTGATGATATGAAAGATAGATATGATGATGAGATGATGTTATGATATGATAGAAAGACAAAGAATAATGTATGAGAAAAGAGATAGAGAAGATAAAAATGATGATATGTAAAGACATGATATAATAAGAGATAAAGTTAAGATTAAAGATTGAGGTTATTCAACTATGTTTATCCATTAGGCTATTAGAAAAGGGAAGGGATAATTTTCAAAGGTATGAGATTTATTCCCAACCAAATGGGGTTGATGAAGTCTCTTAGCTATGGTTATAGAGTACCCCCTCATAATCATAACAAGTCATTCCAAGATTTAAAATGAGATTTCAAAACTAAAAAATGTTTGAATGAATTTATAAGATATATGAACATTTAAAAGAATTTTAAGAAATTTTAAATCCCTTCCACTCCAGTGCTCCTTAGGAATATACATAAGCTAACTTAGATTGTTTATTTGTGATCTAAGATCGAAAATTATAAGTAGAATAGGAAGCTGGGCAAAAGTGGAATAAGAATTTGAGGATGAATTATGTAAGGATGGGTGGTTTGTAAAGCTTAAAACTTGGTTATTAGGGGCCTCTCATAAATGAGGACTCTTTTTCCCTAAGTGATGAGCATGAGGAGGCTAAATTTGATTAAAAGGTGATTATTTTAATGATGTGTTGATGACTAACCTGATGGATAGATTCTTGAAGTCTAAGGATTAAGGTTAAGTAATAAGCATTATGTATATGTCAAGGCACTACACTTATTCATCGTAGTTCCCTAAGTTATTATGTATAAATATTAATGAGGTTTATGTGTATAATTAAGAAATATGATTGTTATGTATTTTTTATTCTTATTTATCTCCGCAATGTCTTTAAGTATCTTATGAGATGTCTAGTAATTATATTATATATGTGAGAGCTGAATGTTACTAATTATGATATGTAATAAAACTATAACGATATGAGTTTAAGAATGAACACCTTAATTTATAGATAATTTTATGGAAATTTATTATATATATAGGATTTATGTCTTGTAAGAAAAAGAAAAGAAAAGTGAAAAAGAGAAAGAGAAAGAGAAAGAGAAAGAGAAAAAGAAATAGAAATAGAAAAAGAAAGAAATATCATGTTTTAAGAAATGTTTGAGATAAACTCCCATCAATTTATCCATTAGGATTCAAGTGATATAAATATAAGTTTAAGATTTTAAATATAAGAGTGACACAATAAAAGGCATAATAGGCCTTCCCATGAGTTAAATTAGGCTTGCTATGAGTTCTGAAGGTCTTAAGCCTTCCCGTTCTTAGCACCAACATGGTTCGAGAATCCGAGTCATGACAATTATATTGTCCTATAATGTGGAAATCCATTTTTCTCATGTTAGAATATGCCTTAAACTACCAAAAGGCATTTGAGAGGCTAGAGGACATACATATAAAATATGTGATAGATTTGGGCATTGATTTGCCTAATGAGTGTGATTGGAACAAAGCTAAGGTGTTGTGTAGATTTTTAAGTAACTTCTACAAACTTACTTATGGGTTATCTAGGTCTCTTTATTGCACATCTAGCTTATCCTTTCCTAAAATTGTGAAAATCTTGAAAGAATTGAGTGCTCATGAAATAGATGATGGTAATAAGTTGAAGTAGATGACTAGCCAAATGAGAACAAAATTTGATAAATATTGGGGTTCTTTAGACAAAAAGAATGTGATGATGTTTATTGCAATTTTTTTAGACCCTAGATATAAGTTTGAATACATTAAATATAAATATATGACGTACTGTGGTGAGGTAGAGGTTGAAAATTTGGTTGAGAGAGTGTTGCAGGCATTAAATTCCATCATGAAAGAGTATATGTGTGATGATCAATCTACTTTTATGGGTAAAAGGGTGGAAACCAATTCTACCTATAAGAATATAAGTGTTTTTAGTACTGGTACTGGTGCAAGTGAGTACATTGATGATTTCTTTTTGGAAACAAAAATTCAAGAGACAATTGTTTCAAAAAGTGAGGTAGATAAATATTTAAAGGATAGTAATGAGAAATATATGAGTGATTTCAATTTGCTTTTATGGTGCAAGGTCAATTTTATTAGGTTTGCCATTTTCTCTGAGGTTGTTAGAGATGTGCTTGCAATCCAAGCATTTGCAGTTGCCTTTGAATTTGCATTTAGTACATGGGAAAAGACCTTAGATCAATGTAGGAGTTCTTTACTCCCTACCACTATTAAAGTTTTAATATGTTGCCAAGATTGGCTAAAAAATTCTAACAAGCCTTTACAATTGGATAAATAATAAAAGAATTTGAAAATTTTGAAATAGGTTACATTCTATAAGTTGCATTGAAAATTTGAAAGCTTTTTGTTCATCCTTTTATTGTCATGAAACTGAATTCTTTAGTTTTGTTTTGGATATTAGTTAAGATTCAGAAGTTGTTCACTCTATATAACACCAAGATTTGGACTGCAAGTGTCTATTTTGGGTAATATTTTTTGTTGATTTTTGTTATTTAATTATGAATTTAGGCAATTAATTTTTGTTATTTAATTATGAATTTGGCTTATTGATTTATGTTATTTTTCAATTCAATTGGTGTATGGAGGGAGATGATGAATTGTTGCTTTGTTTGTTGTTTATGTTGTAAGTTGAAATGGAGTTTGAATTGAAGATGAAGTTGCTGCTACTAGTTGTTGCTGATGATAATTCTGCTATTACTACTATTGCTGCTACTATTTGTTGATGATAATTGCTACTATTGATGATTAATCTACTGAATCAGTTCTATTGATGATAATTACAATATTTGAATGGCATTTGTTGTTGTTCCTCATTTTCTGGGTATTTTTTATATTTGAGAACCATTTGTTATGTTTATTTGTACTTAAACTGTTAATTTTATTTTCTGTTTGAAGTTTGAACTATTATTTTTACTTTTGTTGAAGTTTGATCTATAATATTATGTTATATAAGTTTGGTAATTGTATATTCTATACTTTGTCATTTTGACTAAAAATTTTGTGCTTGGTATAGTATCTGATTGATTTTATACAAGTATTTTTGAAATTTTTGACATAAAATTTCAAAATTTTGAATGAAAATTTTGTGCCTAGAATTGAAAGGATCAATTACCCTTAATTGCATTAGCCAAATAACACTAAAACCTTGAACTGCATTGTACTGAAAATTAGGTGAGAATGGTTCTAATGGTTTCCTCTCCTTGATTCTTCAAACCCCAACTTGGACCGATCTATGCAAAACCCTAGTAAAACTATATGCCACTTTCACAAACAAGCTAAAAATGATTAGTAGGCAACGACTTAATTAGCTCATGGAAATAAAGCAAACACAAATGGTACAATTAGACATTTGTTCTAGTACAACATGTTTATGTCAAGTATGAAACATTGGATTAGCACTAATAGAAATTGTATTAAGGTTGTCACACTAAAGTTTAAGCAGAGTACAACCGAGCACGGTAAAGAGGGAACAAATACATAAGACCTCGATACTAGTATTGCAAGTGCATGATGTTACTATTCTGTGTTTTTTTTTCCTTTCTTTTTTAAGTATTGGAAAGAGGAATTATAGTAGTGAAATTCGAATCTTGATGTCTAGTCATAAGTAAACTTAATTTACCACAGACCAAAACACTAATTTAATATTATGAATTATTATATATTATTTAATATATAATAAAATTCTCAAGATGCAAAGTAATAAGAATTGGTATTTATAGAGTAATGGGAGAGAAAATGGTGCATAATGACATTTTTGGTAATTTTAGCAACTTTTAAGTATGCCGCTTTGGGTGTTTTTAAAACATTATTTGATAAAAAACGGATGAATGATTCAAACTTTCTGTCTATGGCCAAATTTCATCATTTAAGTCTTAAAATTCATATTTTTGTTGTATTTGAAAAGTTTTATGAGTTTAATAACCTTTTGTTGGAATTTCAAATTTGCATATTATGTTGGGTTTTTGCTAGATATATTTATATAAAAATATTTGTTGGGTTGGATAGATTTCAGATCATCCTTTTTTAGCATATTTTAATTTGATTTGTTTTGGATTATGAGTTGGCTCATTTCAAGTCAATATGTATTAAGAAATTCAAGTTTTTTGTTTTGAATTAGGTTGAGTCACTTTTTAATTTAAATTTTTTTAAAAAATAAAATATTATTTTAATTTTTAAATAAATATTAATAATTTAAATTAGATCATTAGGTCAATTTACAAGCTAGGTTGATCCACAATTAAGTCATGTTATATTGAATTAGTATCAAGTTGAGTTATTTCAAATTAGATTATTTTAAGGAAAATATAAGTTAGATTTCAAATTGAGTTAGAAATTGTTATAGTTAATTTTATATTTCAAATTAACGTTAGTTTGAATTTTTTATTTTTGGAAAATTTTTATTTTTGTTGACATTTTACTAATTTTATCCTTAACAAAATTGGACTAGGTCTTGTAATCCTTTTGAAAGATGGATTAGGGTTTTATATAAATAATGTATGTCTTAAGACTTAAGAGGCAACTTTTTAGTTTCAATAAAATTTATTGGGAGACTTTTTCTTTTGTTCTAAAAATTTTGGTATTTAATTATAAATCAATAAATTTTGATGTCTATTATTTTGGTATTCATACTCAAATCAATAGAATAACAGAAAGTTATGTTTAATTTTTTATGTATTTTTTGAATCTATAGAATAATAATGATTAAGGAAAATGTTAAAATAAACGATCTCTTATTTACGTGAAAAGTCTTTTCACAATTGTCTAATAAACATTGGAAGTTTGATGCACGAGCCACATAAATGGTTGACAAAAAATGAAATATCCAACCTTATTAAGGTAAAATAACTCATTAATAATCTAACAATACAGATTGCTATCCTTTATTTTTTCACTAGAATGCTTAGAAAGTGGTAGCATCATAGCCATATTGATGTAAAGCAAGCCTTGTGCTAACTCCATCATACTTTTGATGCGAGAGAAGGATGTCTTCTATTCATTTCTAAATTTCAATTTTGAGGAAGTAATAAAGGTGACTATTAGGCTCTGTTTGGAATTAGTTATGTAAGAAAGAAAAAAATTCTATTAATAAATTCTTTCAATCTAGTGATAAAATTACATTGTTTAGTATAAATTTTAAATTAATAGATTCAATTAAATTCTATCTTTTGGAATAAATCTATAATGAATTGAAATTATTTTATTTCTTTAAATGCCTATGTTTATAAAAAATAAGCATAATGATAATTTAAGTCATACAGTTACTAAAGTAATTGTTGTCCCTAGGCACCAAGAAGGAGGGTTGAATTGGTGTATAAAAATTTAAAAGACAAAGAAGAGGGGAAGAAGAATGAGTTGAATTGAGACAACGATTTATAGTGGTTCGGGTATAATCGACCCTACGTCCAATCCCGAATATACCAATTGGGTATTTCACTATCTCAAGGTGTTTTCAAGCTCACACCCAACTTGTACAACTTGTGTTTTGATGGCCCACACACAACCTTCACTCAAGTGTTTCACTAGACTCACACTTAAACCTTTCTTGAAGTGTTTTTATAGGCTAACACTACAACCTTACAACTTGGTGTTTAATGCTCACACCTAACACTTACAATTTCATAAAGAAAATTAAAGAAAATTAGTAGCAAAGATTGAGAGCTTTAATTACTTGTAATAAATTTCTTAGCAATCTTGTTCATGAATGTTTGGTGGAGTATTTATACCCAAGCTTCACCAAAGAGACTTTGCAGATCATAGCTCACAAAATCTTTGAGACATGCTTGACAGATTCTGCATTAAATGCTTGATAGTCTCAATTCACGGTCGCTACTACTCATTAGCGGTTGCAAAATCCAAATTTCTGAAGGAAAATCCTGTTTGTGTCTAACGGCTAGTCCACATGGTAGCTTCTGATTAGTTCATCAGGAAAATATAGCTATTGCTCTTTTACCTACTTTCAGAAGTCGCAATCGCGAGCTTTCTTATAGAGGAAGCTACAAAGGATGCAAATTCGTCTGCCAAAAATGGTTATCTTCTTCTTTACGATTCGCAGTCACTACCAACAAGATGTCTTCGCGAAATTTGACTTTCAACGATCTGCTGAAACACGTGTCATGCTGTGATTGTGGACTTGCTTCCCTTTTGAGTCACTTCGAAATTCGAGGTCGCGACTAGGGCATGACACACACCGCGATTTTGTCTGTCAATTTTAGACTCTTTCATTTGGATGAATCGCGGTCGAGAACGACTCCATGATTTTGCCTATCTACTTTCTAGCAATGCTTCTTTTCATATTGCAATTGCGAATACAAAGTAGCGATCGCGATTTAGAAGTCACTTTACATACTTGAAGATTTTTTGAGCTACATCTAACTTCCAACTTAGATAAAAACTAAAGGTTACAAAATAACATTAATTTGAAATATTAGACATGATCAATCTTCTTTGTCAAGATCAAAAGAAGTCCAAGACTTGGGTTAACTACCCTAGTCCAACAGTGTTTTTATCTAAATTTTATAATTGGAATAACTTTTCTCAAAATTTTTTAGCTTTTGACTTATTTTTTTTTTCTCATCAAATCATTTTTTTCTAATGAAAGAATTAATTCTTTTAAATATGGACTTTTTAAATATGAGAATAATTAAAATAGAATTCATTTCTACTTATTTTTTAAAAATCTGAATTTTCAAATAGGATCTTAAGGTATTCATGTTAAAGTGTGGCAATGAATTGAAGAATTGAATCAAATTTAACCTTGTAATAATTAGATAATCAACGTATACAAGAACAATTATTTGTACTCACATTTCACATAGACAGTGAAGTATCAACCCTTCAAATAGGATCTTAAGGCATTCATGTTAAAGTGTGGCATTGAATTAAAGAATTGAATCAAATTTAAACTTTTAATAATTAGATAATCAACATATTTAAGACCAAATATTTGCACTCACATTTTAATAGATAGTGAAGTATCAACCCTTGAAGTATGAAATCTAAGTTGCTTTAAAAACTTGTTGAAGCGATAGCCAATTATGTAACTCCAATGTTTTATTCCTTTTTAATAATATTTGAAGGTTTGGATATGATGTTGGTGCTACAAAGATGTCAACCTAGTTGAGATGTTTTGGTGTATCACCTAATTCAAATACTTTAACAATCTTATAAAAAAAAATTATTTGAAGCTTTCTTTCAATTTGTAGGATGACCTATTTAAACTAACATACAAAGTCATGATGGATAGGGGTGAGCAATTAGTTTGTTCGGTCGATTTTGAAGGTGTTTTTAGAATGAATCAAACAACCTGATTTAATTGTAATGTAAATTGAACTGAACCAAAAATTTTTAAAAATTGAAGTAAGTCGAATCGAAATAACTGATATAATATACATATAAACCAAACTAAAAATTTATGAAAATTGTCTAAACTGAACTAAACAAACTGAAAATCCATACAACCAAATTTTAAACCAAATTAACCAAAATTTACATAGTGTTCAACATATGAAATTAAAAAACAATTCACTTTTTTTATTCCTAAATTTGATACACAAAATTTCAACATAATGGAAGGAAACATCATAAAACAAATTTTTGGGTGCGGGAAGTTATCAAAATTCCAAGTTGGGTTATAAAATCTTCAACACAACACATCCCCTGTCCTGGACTTGCTTTTCATATCATTTCACTATCTTACTCAAATTTGTTCCTCCTATATAAAACCTTATGTCATTGATCCAAGTGATGTAATCTAGCATTTAATAAGGTAGTCACTGAAAGCTACCAAACTTGGAGACTTGAAATGCAGACCATTAACTCAAGTAGAAATAAAATAATCTTGGAAGAAAATTATATATATTCTAAAATATACCACCATCATGGTTGAATTTTAATTAGTCTCCATCAATATCAAAATTCCCTATTTATGTAGGATCTTGAGCATAGTAAATGAAAACAAAATGCTTTCTCAAATGTGGTTGTTTCACAAAAATGCAAGGCTAATTAATTTATTTTACTATATCTTATAAAATCCAACTTATCTAAACAAACAAAGAAAAGGAAGTGATGTCGTAATTAATACCATAATACGTTAAGAAAGACCTAGCCCTCTTGATGCCTTTGAAACCTTAAACAACTCTTTTTTTTATATCTTCACGTGTAGCAACAACGAGAGAGAGGAGATAGGAATGATGACGACTTGGCAAGTGACAGTGACAAGAGAACAATGCGATCGAAAAGTGGTTGGGTTGGGTGGATTGGAAAAGGAACAAAGACACTGTGAGGGAAATAGAAGTGGTTGGGTTGGGTGGAATGAAAAAGGAATGAGGAAGAGAGAGAGATAAAGAGAGTAAGTGAGAGAAAGAGTAAGAGAGAGAGAAGCAGTTTATGGAATGGAAAGAAGCATAAACAAAAATAGAGCAAATTAGGGTTGCTAAACAGTGCCATTTTTAAAGTTGATTTCTTTTGTTTCTTTGGCTTTCTAACATTTAAAACTGGATCGATTGAAAAATGAGTTTTTTAAATAATTTTATAAATTGAACAAAACCTACAAGCTGTATAAACCAAATTGAAAAAATTGAATAGAGTTGATTTGGTTTGGTTTAATAGTTTTTTTGAAATTTTGCTTACCCTTAATGATGGATGGAATAAAGATAACGTTAATGTTGTTCCATAAAAACTTTCTTGTCAAATTTGCCTTGAAGAAATAAATTTGAAATGTTTAGTTGGAGCATAGACCATCCAAATGTGAAAATAATAGTTGTCATATTCAAATTTTATGGCTTTAACCGCAAGACTGAAGGTGTCATCGTAATCAAGTCCTAACTTGATTATATTATTATGTTTAGTTCAAATTTTGGTAACTATGGTTGATCTATTTATTTCCTATAAAGTTCCTAATATGGGGCGAGGTATACGATGCCCATATTTAAGTGGATAGCAAAGTATTTATTAGAATGAATGGGCAGATGTGGTTACCCAATAGGGGGTGAATTGGGTTGTAAATAAAAACAAAAAACACAACCAAATATTGTGGAAGCAACAAACACAAATTAAACACAAAATTTTTATAATGGTTCGACAACTTACCTACTCCACTTCCCAAGTTTTCACTTAGGTCTTTCTATTCTTTTTCCAAGCTCAAGAATAAAACCTTCCATTTTTTAGGCTAAGGAAGAACCTTCCCTTTTATAGATTCAAAGATAACCTTTCACTTGATATTTTTCTAAGCACAATACCAACCTTTATAATCACTAGCAAAGATAGATCTAAGCAATGTCTATGCCTCTTAAATCAAACAGCTAATACACTATTAGTGCTCATGAAAATCTACTCTAAAAAAGAGTAACAAAGTAATTTCACTTCACCCAAAATATAAGCAACACCCAAAAAGGTTTGCGCAAAGAACTTGCAAAATGTTTATAAGTTGATCACAAGTGTTCACAAAGTTTCTATCTTATTTATATTCTTCAAACATGCTCCTTATATAACTGAATTCCAAAACTACCCATTAGAATAGTTGATGTTATGTCTGACAACTTTTCTATAAAATTAGCCATTAAAGGTGACAACACTAGTTATTTTTTATCAACTCCTACTAAACTTGTAATTATTACTTCTAATGACTGTTGATCTTCATTCAATGCTTATTGGCTTTGACAACAATACCTATTGGAGCAAGAACAATGCTCGTTATTTATTTCCTGAAAGCTCAAACTTGGTACTTTATTTTTCAAATTTTACATAGTTGCTTTTCACGCTCATTGAGCAATTCGTAATGCCTGTTGGAAACTCTTTTAACACCTATTAAGAAGGGTCAACACCTGTTTTGGGTTTCCAAAGCCTTAGCTTAGGCTTCGACACTTTTCTAACACCTGTTGTGTAGATCAATGCCCGTTGTGAAACTTCAATGCTCATGATGAGGTCCAACACAACTCAATCTGGAGCACTTCTCCATTACCTGTTGCAAAGGGACAATGCCTGTTGTGAGGTCTAGAAAACTTTGACAATTTGCAGCATCCAATTAATGCCTATTATCCATCCTTTAATGCCTCATTGAATGGTACAATGTTTATTGCAGAGGGAGAATTCCTGTTGCAAGGTCAAGAAGACTTTGGGCATCTATAGCACATCTTCAATGCCTGTTGCATGATTGCCAATGCCCATTGAAGATGTTCAACTCTCATTGAACTTGAACAATGCCCATTGAACTTGTTCTGAGCCTTTAAAATTCATCAGGTCTTGAGGTCACATATTTTCCAAATATTCTCCCTTTAGCATTCATAACAATCTCCCTCTTTAATGTTCATCGGGTTTGTTCAAATTATCCAAAAACACTAAAGTATAAACATTAGAACTTCTCTTGGTTTTGTTTGTTATCATTTAAAACAAATCATTCAAAGTAGAGGAATGAGTCCAATGCCTTAGGGTCACATGTTCTCCAAACATTTTTCGCTTAACATTCACAATAGTATTAATCTCATATTTCATAACTTTATGCCTCTAAAAAGAGTTTATAACTTGGTTATGAACTTGTGCATGGATAAAAACTTGATGAGTTAATATATATATATATATGGAGATATGATACTATTGCATAGGTAACATACTTGCTAAATCGAGATAAATATTTAGTAAACTCAAGATAATAGTTATCATTTACATATGTACTTTTGACCTGACCTTAACTTACTTGAAAAAAGTGACCAAACTCAATCTGATTTGGAAAGAAACTCAAAATGACTTTTAAATTTTTGCGTGAAACTTGATCATACCTACAATAGATCAAATTTGACCTAATTTAAATTATTAAAATCTAAATCTTAAAATAAATAATATTTTCATTTTAAAAGTCAAAGTTATGAGTACTCAACTTGGTATGACAATAAATACATTTTTACTTAATTTGATTTGACATGCTCAAAACTTGAAACAATATGACCCAACCAAAAAAAAAAAGTGAATTAAAAACAACTATATTCATATCAATTTGATTCAATCTAAATTGACCTAATTTAATCTATATGTTACCTTTATTTGCCTTTATCTTATAGATCATAGAATGGAAGATTTAATAGTGACAACATAATAAGATGTGGAAAGAATGACATACAAAATAAAAAGAAAAGAAAAAAAAATTGATTTATGGATGAGAATTCTTTCCTTGGTGTGATTAGCATCAATATGTATGTATAATAATATAATTACAGTTTGTTCCGCCTATAACAAAATCACAATATATTGCAATTTAATTTAGAATGTATTGTTTCTCTATCATCCAAGATATTGATTAACAATTATTTTATATTTTAAAGTCAAATAATGTTAAAAATTTAAATTTTTTTATTTTTTTATCATTATATCTAATCTTTTATAAATGAAAAAAATTTATAGTTTACCTATGGAAATTTTTGTAAATAAATAGACAAATTTCATAGGCAAATATTATTTATTGGCTAAATACCTATAAAAATATGCATAGGTAATAAGATTGTCAGTAAATTTTATCTTTGAAAATTTTCTATAGATAAAATTTATTTACAAATTTACTTACAAAAAATTTTTGAAGATAAAATTTACCTACAAAATTTTCTATAGTAAATGAATAATTTCATAGGTAAATTAAACTAGAGTAAAATAATAATTTCATTTACTATTTTAATTAAAGAAGTCAATTATATTTGAAATTAATCAAACTTATATTAATAATATCCATGGTCAAGATATGGTTTAGAGATTTATATTATTTTTTGAAATTAATAAATACAAAAAACATATATGACAACCATATAATAATAATTTTATCAAATAGCATATATTTTTTAAAAATTTTGATCATAAATAAAATCAATAGAAGTTTGGCAGATTTTGGATATAATTAGCTATTTCACGAGATTTGTATGACAGTAAAAAACTAAAAAATTCAAATTTTTTGTCATTAAATCATGGTTTAAAATGGTATTAGTTTTCATATATATATATATATATATATATATATATATATATATATATATATATATATATATATAGTCTTGTGTTAATATTATTTATTTACAGAAAATTTTTATAAAAAAATGACGCTCTAGAATAGTGTGGAGACTC
>CATIWR010229465.1:0-39060 GCA_949677035.1 Omphalea diandra | reverse complement strand
TATATATATATATATATATATATATATATATATATATATATATATATATATATATATATATATATATATATATATATATAATTCCATACTTAATATTGTGTATGGTAATAAATAATACATATGAAATAATATATATGATTTATTACTTAATTATTATGATTAATTTTATGTAATTTAATAGAATTATAAATCTAAAATCAAAGAGGTGAAAATATAGTATTAATAACTCTTAAACTTGCAATATTTGATATTAATACTCAATTTTAACTTTATAAAAATTAGCTTTTGTGATAATGTAACCACAATCTAATTTTATTCTTCAATTTATTGAGAATTTTTTTTAAAAAAAAATGAATGTGCATTGTGAAAATGCAATATAATCTCCTAAATATTATCTTACATAAAAAAACAAATCTTTTAAAAGAATTACTTATTTACTTTTATTCGTCCAATATTGATTATGATTTGATTGTCCACCTTTAATTTATTTTTTCTTTCATTATTTATTAATTGCTTTCTCCTAATCAAAGTTATATGTTTTTTTTTTCTTTTCGTGGTTCATCTTTTTAAAAAATTTTAATTTATGATTCTTACTTTATTCTTACTATATAACAAATTTGATGCATCCTACTATAAAATTCATTTCATTGCTTTATGAAATCGTGCACCGAATGATCATAAAACTAGTATAATATATAATGAGGTAAAAAAAAATGATGTAAAAAATGATATAAAGAGTCTTTCAAAAAGGAGCAAAAAAAAAGATGTAAAGAGCCAATGAAGTAAAGGAGGGAGAAAAAAAAAAAAAAAAAAAAGAAGAAGAAAAATTAATGGTGGGAGATGGACAGATAGAAAGGGAGTTTGGTCTTACTAAAATATCATTTTTTTTTTTTTTTTTACTGGTTTGGACATAAGTATATGCAGATACAATAATTTTCAGAAATCCAAAGTAATAAACAATGCAGTTCGCATACAACTACATTGATTTATATAAAATATATATACGGATGTATTAACTAAACCTCAATGGAGCGGGAAGTCATTGAGTTTAATTATTCAGTGCAGGACTGCATGCAGAGGATGGATGTCTGTTGACAATTGATGAGGCATGATGAGATCGCCTGGAAGCTGCAGCTATTTATGCACGTTGTCATTTTCTCACTGCAGGCCACCATGCATTGCGCCATGTCCCCCAGGTCTTGGCCCTCTACCGCCTTCACATTATTATTGGGCCATGCAATTGCTATTAGCAATAGCAACACGAGGACCACCTTCCCACAGGAGTTCATTGCTCTAGTACTACTCATTTTTCACCAGTTTATATATCTTTTATTGATGGATGATTGCTATGCTCTCTCTTTTTATTAGTCTATCTTCAGCTCTATATATATGAGGCTGGGTTGGTTGAGAGATTGTTGAAGACTTTAGGATCACATTCTGGACGTATGAACATATCTTCCTCCAATCAAACTTGCATGAACTTTAAATTTGCTGAAACGGAAATAATTGCTAAACTTTAATTGATGTGTTGCGTTATTTCCATGGACTTAAAACTCTTTTTTTTTTTTAATCATTTAACCTATTTACTTGATATATGTGTGTCAAATAAAAAAAAATTATGATATGTTAAATTTAGTTAATAAAAGTCTTTTTTTTTTCCAAAAATTTACATGATTATGATATGTTTAATTTAATTAATATAAGTGATATGTTAAATTTAATTAATATAATTCTATTATTTTTTTCTTCAACAATTTACATCATTATTTTATATATTAATAAGCTCTTCGACCAATATATCTGAATTGCTTTATATATGTGGTCCATCCTTGATAATGGAGTATGACTCCAGAAGAAACAATATATAAGTTAAGCCAGTACTTCAATATTTTAGTGTATATACTTTATAACGAATTAGTCGCTAACTGGTGTATTGAGTAAATTATAATGCAAACAAATTTATTAAATAATTTAAAATTGTTAATCATATTTTTCTTTTATATATCAAACATCAAAATAAAGTATTATAAAAATTTACAATTTAAATTATTTTAAATTTTTTCTTTAAATTTAGATAAATAATTAAAATTTTATTTATTTAAAAATATTTTTTCATTGTCTGCATTTTCTTTCTTTGATAAATTTTTTGTTGTTAGTTAGTTATTTTATAGCTTTAAATTAATTATTGTAATATAAAAATAATATATAGTTGTTGGTACATATTTATTAAAATATTAATTGGACAAATTATAAATAATCATTATAAATAATTCTTGTGTAGCTTGATAAATGACAAACACTCATCATAAATAATTTCTAAAATAAAAATAATATATATATATATATATAACTTTTTATTTTATATCAAGAATATTTAGTTCAATTGATAGTTAGTCATATTTAGTTCAAGTAAAATTTTAGGATTATATAATAATATAATACATGTATATGTTATATATTTAAATAAAAATATAGAAATTAAATATTGTAAATATATTATATATTTGTGCACTTGAATATTACTTAATATAATTCTTTTTATACTTATAAAGTTATATTTTTATAAATCTTATACATTCAAAATAAATAATTTTATGTTATAATATATTCCATAATATTTAAAAGGATAGTTTATATGAATAAAATGAATTAAAATAATTATATTTATGAAATTTTTTTAAAAAAAAATTAGGAACAAACTAAAACATGAATGTGTGTATGAATGTATGTGCATATGAATGTATGTATGCATGTATGTGTGTGTGTATATATGTATGTCTATATGTATGTATGTGTGTGTATATATATAGGCAAAATACCTATACAAGCCCCTGAACTTTCACCATTTTTGCAATTGAACCCCTAAACTAATTTTTTTGACATTGAGCCCTCAAACATTTAAAATTTTTGCCACACTTGTTTTAACAACTCTATTGCGTGTGGATTGTGTAACCCGTTAAAATCACGTGAAAGAGCCAAAATCATGGCTTTACCAACTAATATAACTAGAATGAGCTATTACAAACAAAAGAGAATAACTTTTTATAAACATAAGTTTAATCCCTAAGGTTTTTATTCTTCCATGCAAAAAAAAAAAAAAAGAATTAAAGAGTTGAAGAAGTACTGAAAAAGAAGTGAAAAGTAGTGAAAAAGAAATGAAAAAAAGATGTCAAATTCAAAAGTATCAAGTTCTACTAATTAAGGATCATTGTTATCGTGTGGAGTGGATAATCCAGATGTCGTCTATTGCTTTTGTGGTGTTTTAACTCAACTCTACACCTTAAGGACAAAAGCAAATCCAAAAAGAATGATCTATAAGTGTGCTCAATACAATGTATGATTTAAATCATGAGTTTGGATGTTGTTTTGTCATTCTGAACTCTGGATTTTTATTATTTTGTATTGTATTTGTGTTTTGTTTAATGAAGGGGACATTTTGTGAGTTGTTTATTTGACATGATGAGAGGTACGCAGAGAGAGCACAACTCATTAGGAGGCTCACATTGAGGATTAGAAATGAAAAGTGTCGAGAAGAGAATAATAATGAAGCAACAACATCAAGGAAAAAAGAAGTTACATTGATGAAGGAAGAAACTTGAAGGAAGCTTATAAAACTTGTAGGAAAATGAAGGAGGAAAGAAACTTGATGGTGTTAGGAATTGTTTTTGTGTTGTGCTTCTATTTTGGTATGTTTTGGGGAAAAAATTAGGTGAATGAATGGAGGTATATTTTTTTATTTTGTTTGAAAGGACAAGTGATGCATTTTGCCTTTAGCTAATGTAATATTACAACTTTCTATTAAATTTTTCCTTTCGTTAATGCAATTTTGTAGTGCATCTTTAGTTGTAATGAGAATGTCAAAATATGTAGAGAACCTGTGACAAGTTGTATCTGTTGTAATAAGTTGTATATGTTATAATTTGCATGAGTTATCATTTTCAAGAGAACCTGTAAGGTCTGTCAATGAGTATAGAACTTATACAAACTATAACAATAATTGTTATAGTATTGAATTCAATGCATATAAAAAATAAATGTTAAGGAATTTTCATTCCATTGAAATAACTTGCTATAATGTTGTTTAGAATATTTAATCATCAATATTGTAAAAGCCAAAGTAGCCATCAAATGTGCACTAAGGAAACCTAACCGTACTACTTTTACACTATAAACTTCTTTAAAAAAAAAAAAAACCCAGTGTAAACTTATTTCAAAACAACTTTGATTTATAATACAAGTAACTTCCAGAAAATATCAACACCCTAAGTTTGTCATTCCTTTATAGTATAAGCTACTAGTTATCCAAAATTAAACAAAAAATGTCACATCTTCATTGAGTTTGTCTTACACATACATCCATATCCTTTTTTCCTGCATGACTTCTAAGCTGCCTTGCTTGTTAAAGTTGCCTACTTGGAATAGCTTGCTTACTTTACCATTGCAGTCCTTTTGGTTCATGTCCTATGATAACCTAAGAAATGCAATATTCATTAGCAGTCACATTCAAAAATTAGTTGACAACCTAATATAAAGGAGCATAAATCACACACTCATAACAAAAAGGATCATTTGATTTCTTCTTAAGAGATGTCCATGTATGTTTAGATGCACTTTGCATTTTAGGAAACCTTAGAGTTGTATTAGTGAATGCTGCAATTCCTGTGTGTGCCTTTGGTTGCTGGCTTTGTCCTTCTGTTCTTTGTCTTTTAGATGGATATGATGGCGAGATATTAAAATGATACCATTTTTAAATGCAAGAATAAAATGATTAAAATCTAAACTGAAATAAATACATAACATACTTATGATGTAGAAGGTCTTTGTGATGATTGAGCCTTTGGTTGTTAACTTCATGCATTAGTTCTTTATCTTTTCTATTGCTTTGATGTTTGAATTTTAAAGTGATAACAATATTAAATTCAGGAATAAAATGATAAAAATATCAAATTTAACAATTATAAAAAATACCTATGATGCAGAGGGTCTTTGTGGACAACTTTTGACATTGTATCTTGGTCCCCTTACAAATGTCATTATTGTTCCTTTTCTTGAAGTCTTGGCTACCTTGTCTGGCTCATCTTTGTCCTTCCTCCTTAATTTCTCTAGTTTTTCAAGTTCTTTCTTGAATTCAAATGGACTAATAACTACAAGTCCTGTTTACGGCCACATAATTGTTCCTTTGACAAGTTACATGCACACTGCATGTGCATTGGAGTAAGTTAACTTCTTGTACTAATGTGTAATGTAATCTTTTGTATTCTTATGTGCAATAAGTATAATATAAATAGCATGGGGACATGGGATTCTTGTTAAATCCTATTCCTTTCATAAGCATTTCCTTGTATTTAGTTGTAGTTTATGCCTAAGGTATTGATTAAAAATGTAGGCTACCTCATACCATTCATCTCTATTGAAGATAATGCATTAGTCAAAAGACTTCACCTTATTTTTCTCTACTTTTTCCATTGCCCTTGGAGACATATCACATATCCATGTTGATTGAGATTGTCTCTTACTTGTTATCCTCTTCATAATTTGCACCCTAATGTCTTCAAGCATTGTGATGATACTTTTGTTCCTTGCATCCAAAATCCATCCATTAAAAGTCTCTATAAAGTTGTTATCCACTATGTCACTTTTGACATCTGATTTAAAGAACATCTTATAGAAACTAATCAAATTGTATTCCATCATATTTTTAACTATCCATTCTCTTTACTTTTTAGTCCATCTACATTACGCTTAAGCTTAGCTTCATATGTGGACTTTGCATAAGTCCAAAATGCAATCTTCCTTTCTTCCCCTTTCAACTTTTTAGCCCAAGTTGCATATACATACCTTGCACATCTCCTTTCTCAATATTAGGTAAATGCTCTTTAATTGCACTGTCGAGTCCTTACAACCAATTGAACATGTTATTAACATTAAACATTTATAATGCATATATCAATCTTGGAGTACATATACATACCTTCTGCATATCTGAAATAATGGTGTATCTTACACCATCTTCAAGTGGCAAATCATGCTTTAAGCAACTCAAGAGCCAGCCCCAATTTGCCTTGTTCTCAATCTCTACCACTGCTCATGCTAATGGGTACATCTAGTTATTCTTATCCCTCTTAATTGCACATAACAATTATCATTTGCAAATCCCTTTTAAAAAACATCCATCTCAGCCTATAATAAGCTTATCCTCAGCTAGAAATCCTACAATATAGCATTAAAACAAACATACAACCTCTTAAACTTTAAGGGATCAATTGGATTAGAAGGGTTATCCCTAGACCCTTTAATTACACAAGTAGTTATAGGATTACTAATCTTGATCTCCTCGACATAATTGGTAAAAAAAGAGTACTCTTTCTTATAGTCTCCAATGATTTCTTTCATCAATTTTGCTTTGGCATTCCTATGTACATTAAGATTAAAATGTATTCTCAGTTTTATCTTACATATTTCCTTCAAAACTCTTAGTTTCA
This sequence comes from Omphalea diandra, assembly GCA_949677035.1. Classification (NCBI taxonomy): domain Eukaryota; kingdom Viridiplantae; phylum Streptophyta; class Magnoliopsida; order Malpighiales; family Euphorbiaceae; genus Omphalea; species Omphalea diandra. Next base: position 32,578 of record CATIWR010229465.1, on the reverse strand, counting down.
TTTCAGGATGGGTCATAATTCTATTTTTGAAGTATTTTGCAGTAAAATTGCTTATTGCAAACTTATTCTTATGGACCCTATGACACTTATGATGTGGATTATAAGTCTTCACAGCTAAGGTCTCATCTTTGTTTTCCTTACTTGCAAAAAAAAAAAAAAAAAACCCAAGGGCAACCTGTTGTTCATTCTTACACTCATCACCTTTCCTTCGACATAAGTAGTTAAAGCATCTCTAAGTTAATCTACAATTTTAAATACCATTGTAAGACAGAAAACTGGTAGTTTAGTTGATGAGTCAATATACACTCTGTTACTATGACTCCTAAGTGCATCATCCTTATATTCATCATTTGTGTCAGTGTAATAGCTCTCATATTCTGAAGAGTCATAGTACTCACTACTGTTTTCATACCTTTCTTTCCCTCTTATCTCATCCTTTTCATTTACTTCCTCTAACCCTTTTTAATCCTTTTTCTCTAACCCTTCTTTATTATCAACTCTATCCACATCTATAGAATTACCACCCGCATGATTTATCCTTTTATTATACTCCTTCATTTTTTTCCTAGCTTATAGTAACTCATCATCTTCATTATCAGATTCTATGTTAACATTTTGTAAATTATGTGTTAACTCCTCATCTTCTTAATCGGTTCCTTTACCTCCCTCCCTTACCTCTTTCTCACAGTCACCTTCCTCTTCATAACCCTCTTTTGCCTCTTCTTCACTTTCCTCTTCACCCTCCCCTACCTTTATCTCACACTTAGCTCCCTCTTCACAACCCTCCATTGTCTTTTTCTCACACTTACCTCCCTAACATATCAAATCCAAGTCATCACCATCTAAATTGACATTTGTATCTAACCAAGCCACTACTTCTTCTAGCCTTTCCACTATATTATCCTTATCTACCTTATGACCTAGAACCCTTACAAAAGGCTAGGCTTCTATGCTTATAGACCTTGAACCTATCTCAACCCCTATGTGATCAACGTATAATGCAACATTATCCCCATTTCTTAACTTATTGCATATGACATTAACTTGTTTATCACTACTCACTTTCTCAAACTCTCCATCAACTAATTCTTTGTAAAATAATCCACCTATCTTGTTATACCCTAATTCCTTGACATAAGACATAATAGTAGGAAATGATAGTTTATTTATGTCAATGGCTTTTAAAACTACTGTTTTTAACCCACTTATACAACCCCACTTTCTAGCTTTTAAACAAAATCTACCCTTATGGTTAATTACAAGGTCAACATAAGTTTTAGCCATGCTGCAATATACAAAAAAAAACAAGCCACATTTCATTCACTACAAGCACAAACACATGCCATAATTTATCAAACGCAAGCCACATTTCAATCAGTACTTAGTCAAAACAAAACCAATAACAAACACATGCTGCAATATGCCAAAAACACAGGCCACATTTCAGTCACTACTAAGTCAAACAACATTAATAACAAACACATGTTGCAATATACAAAAAACACAGGCTAGATACACATTTTACTCACTGTTAGATTAAAATAAAATGAAAATTAAAACACATGCAAATAATAGTGAGTAGTAGAAATGAGAAGTGTTACCCAAAGATATGCAAAATTGCACATAAAAAATTAAACGACTTCATTTTTTATAGTAAATTGTTTACCAAACATATTAATTTAATCATAACTAAAACCATAAAAAATATGGATCTCATCCATGCACTATAAACAAACAAAATCAAGCATTCTTCTACCACATTACATGTAAACAATTAAACAAGCCTCAAATGTGGCCCACCACATAAGCCCTACAATATGATACTAACCTGTAAATCTTTCGATTTAACCAAGGTAGTCCATTGCTGCAATTTATATTTTTCTCCACAGCGCGAGGTCCATCACAAGAAATCTCTTCTCCAAATGGCAAGGTCCACTACAACAATAACGGGTTTACCATTGAAAATCTCTTTTCTAAATAGCCAAGTCCACCACAACAATAACAAATCCACGAACAACAAATGCTTCCAAAAGATTGCATACAATTTCAGAGAAATAAAAATTGGAGAATTAGGGATTTCATAATTAAGTTGATATCAAGGACATTCTAGCAGTCCATATGCAATGAAACTATTAAAAAAGGTGTGACGACACAAATTTTTGAAAGTTCGAGGGCTCCGTGTAAAAAAAGATTAGTTTAGGGCTCAATAGTAAAAATAGTGAAAGTTCAAAGTCTTGTATATGTATTTTGCCTATATATTAGGGTGGGCATGAATCATAGATATGCCAAACCAGATTGATTAATCAAAACCGAAAAATAATTGAAATTAAAAAAATAAAAAAGAACCGAACAAATCTGAACTGTTATAGTAATTCGGGATAATATCGATTATTAATTTTTATCCGTTCTGATAACTAAAACAAATCAATCCGAACTGAACCGATCCGAACCGTTATTCATAATCGATGTATATATACACACACATACACACTATTTTTTTGTAATTGTAATTTTTCAATACATATGTATTTATTTTAATTACATATATATTTAATTTAAAAATACTTGTGTATATATGCATATATATGTAGAAATTCTACTTTTTTATAAATTTAATTATATATATATATATACTCTATTTTTAATAAATTTAATTTTAAGAAAAAAGATCTGAAATATCTGAATATCTGAATTGAACCTGACTGATTCATTAGTCCCAAATATTTGAACCGGACCAAACCAAACCAAAATCGATTCAATTCAGGGCAAATATTTTTTTATTTCGGCTCGATGCCAGTTCCATCATTTTTCAAATAACTGATTTTTAGTCTGATTTCGGATAATTTCAAATAATTGGTTCAGAATCCCCCTGCGAACGCGCGCGGACATACATACTCACACACACACACACACACACACACACACACACACATATATATATATATATATATATATATATATATATATATATATATATATATATATTATTAACAATTAAATTTATTCACACATATATGGATTGGATAAAGACTAATAACTAATGCCTTTCCAAATTATTAATTCGATTTGGATCGATTCAACTATTTTATGATATGTTTTATTCTTTCTAATTTCAAATATTTTTTAATGTGATTAATTAATCCGATTTGATATATTCATAATCCGTACGCACTCCTAATTGATGGGTTGTCAAAGTTATCGTAGATAGGTGAAGTGAGCTTTAATTAATTACTGTTGGCTCAACTCCCAAATAGCTCATAGATGCTTTAGCGATAACCAAAAAGGTTTTGCAATGAATGGACCATTGTACCCTAAGACGAGTGTTGCCCCATAAGTTATATTTTGTGAGATGAATGGGTGAGATGTGCTTGCCTAGAATCCAACTATCGATATATCTCATAAGCACCTTTATATTCATTCTAATTAGGTTTTCCATTCCTTAATATTCATTCTAATTAGGTTTTACACTCCTTCAGATACCATTCACAGCATGCTCTCTAGCATAGCTATGAGATTTCTAGGGTTTTCAATATCTTTATAGGCTATTCACTGCTAAGTTCTTTACTATTACCTATATGTCAAAATATTAAAATTGTAAATCAATGATGTGTCAAACAAATTGCTTGGGCTCTTTCTCTCTCTTTATATATATATATATATATATATATATATATATAATTGTTAAATGTGCATTGCATGTGATTATTTGTCTTATTTGATTCATTATTATATTTCTTCTCATAATTAAATTAATTATTTTAAATAATAAATTAATTCAAGGTATATTTGATGTTATTATATTGTTAAACCTATAATTTTATTTATTTTAAAAAATAAATAATTTATCTTTGATCAAATTTAATTAAAATACTTTGTGACAATATAAAACAATTAGAAAAATAATTAATAATAACGTAATATAAAATTGAATAAAATTAAAATTTAATCATCTTTATAAGAATATTGAATAAAAGCAATAAAAATATACTTATAGATAAATATAGTATAACTTTATAAATTAAAAAAAAGTAAATTTCTATAAAACATATTGAAATATATATATATATATATATATATATATATATATATATATATATATATATATATATATATATTTATTTATTTATTTATTTATTTAAATAGACATTGATACTATTAGATCATTGTCTTCCCATGCCACAACCTATTATTAACAAGAGAGGTAGCTAAATAGGTATCATAGGTTAATCTTCAATTGTGTTGCACAAATACAAAAGCATTGAAAGGAAAACTCAACATAAGATAGATGAAAATTTCACCCATGAAGAATTAAAGGAATCAATATATATTATTAATTTTAGTCTCAAAATTAATTTTAAATAATTACTTATCATTTACCAAAAAATTGTGTATAGCATTGTCAAGTGTCATTGTTTTATATTATGCTACAAAAAACTTTTATACTAAAAAATTCTAAATAGAAAATTTAAAAAATCAATTATCATATAAAAAACTTTCAGAATAAGAAATTAAAAATTTTAAATAGTAAAAATTCTAAAAAAATTTTAAACAGAAAATTGGAGAAATCTAAAAGATAATAGTTTTAAATAACTTTTAAATAAGAAATTAAAAAAATTTAAAAGTAATAATGTTAAACAAGAAGATAAAATTCAAAATTTCAAGTACATAAAAACTAGTAATCGGTGTAATAGACTGTTAAAAATTATTTCGTATAAGTTTAACAAATTTTCTCTTAAAATTATGTTACACAAAATCGAAAAAATAAATTAATAAATATTATTTTATTATAATTATCTCATATATGTATATATAATTTGTAATTATCTATTAATTTTATTTTTTATTATGAAATACTTAATATTATTTATTTGATTAATTAATAATTACTTTATTTAAATTTAATAAATTTTCTCTTGAAATTGTGCTACCTATAAGGTATGAATCAATAGTCAATCTTTTGTTATAAATATCTCTCTATATAATTATAAAATTTGAGAAATTTATGTTCCTATTTTATTTATTTGATAATAATTTTTAATAAAATAATAATTAATTTAATTATTTATTTTATTTAATAAATTTAAAATATTAAATTAATTTAAAATTTATTATTATAATTATTCTGTGAAACACATTGGTTTACAACTAGTATATATTATTAATTTCAGTTTCAGAATTAGTTTTGAATAATTGTTTGTCATTAGTCAAACAATTCTGTATAACATTGTCAAATGTAATTGTTTTATATTATGTTATACAAATTACTATATTAAAAAATTAAACGTAAAAAATGTAAAAAATTAATTGTCATATAAAAGATTTTATAGATAAAAAATTTAAAAATCTAAACAGTAAAAATTTTTTAAAAAATTAAATAGGAAATTAGAAAAATCTAAAAGGTAAAAACTTTAAACAACTTTTCAATTTTAGATAGCATATTTTCAAGAGAAAAATGTTCAAATTTGAGTGAAATAATTTCTAATAGATAATCCTTTATTATAAATATCTCTCTACATAATTATAAATTTTGAGAAATTTATATTCTTATTTTATTTAGTTGATAACAATTTTTAATAAAATAATAATTAGTCATTCAATTATTTTTATTTAATAAAATTAAATATTAAATTTATTTAAAATTTATTATTTTAACTATCTCGCACAACACACAAATTTACTACTAGTATAACTTATATATAAATGAAAATTTCACCCATGAAGAACTCAAGGCATATAACTTATATAAATTATAGGCCGCCCCCTTTTGATTTTAAAAACAAACTTAAGAAGTAAGGTTATCTTTATAATTTTTGTTTCTTTATTTATTTTTATTGTAATCTTTTTATGATTTAGTTGATGCATAAAATATTTATACTAATCTTTATGGTATTTCGATCCGCTCAAAAGTTTTACCTTATATATATATATATATATATATTACATTTAAGAGGTTAATTAACAAGAGTAATTCATCACTGGTGAATAAATAAATTTTAAGTGATGTGGATGTGTTGTCAAAGTCAGTGTAAACAGCAAAATAAGCTTTTATTGAATATATTGGCCTAGTTTCTAAACGACCCGTATAGGTAATATGGGCTTTTATTGGCCTGCTCCAAACTGCCCAGATTGATACTTTAGCAAGAGAATAGGTTTACAATGAATGGATTATTATAGTCTGAGATGAGTGTTGCCCTAGGTGAGATGAGATGTGATATCTTAAAATCCAACGGCCGACATATGCCAGCCAGGGCTTTATATATTCATCTTAAATCCTAATTAGGTTTTCATTCTCTCTATACCATTCGCAGCGCGCAGCGAGATTTCTAAGCGTCCATTCCCTTCATAGCCGTTCACTGGGACAATGGTGAGTGACGTAGCGTGAAACATATTATCTTCAGTCCGATTCGTGTGGGTTATCTAAACTCTCTTTTTATATTGATTCTTGATGCTTGTTGTTGTTGAAGGTTCTTCAAAACGATATCGATTTGCTCAACCCCCCAGCTGAGCTGGAGAAGAGGAAGCACAAGCTCAAGCGTCTCGTGCAGTCTCCTAACTCATTTTTCATGGTATTTTCTATTTTTATCTACACTTTCTGGGTTCAGTCTTATGTTATGATGAGAAGATATGACGTTGGATGCGCATAAAATTTCTTTTTTTTGTTTTTTGTTTTTCAGGATGTCAAGTGCCAGGGCTGTTTCAATATGTAAGATTTTCCTTTTTCATTCTCTATTTGTTCGACTTTTTACATAAGCTATCCTTCGCTGTTTTAACTGAACAGTATTTAAGATTTTGATGATTTAAATTGTTACAAGTCAATTTTTTCTTAAATTTTGAAAAAAAAAATTATATGAATGTGTTGCAGAACCACTGTGTTTAGTCACTCACAAACTGTGGTGGTGTGTGGTAACTGCCAGACCGTTTTGTGCCAGCCAACTGGTGGGCGTGCAAGGCTTACAGAGGGTTGTTCTTTCAGGAGGAAGGGTGATTGAAGATGTGTTTTTTTGCTTTGTTATCTGCCTACTGTTGGTAAATTTTATTAGAGATCTTTCAAAAGGATGCTGGGTTGTCGGACAAATGATGCCTCTTGTGGTGGCTTTGCTTATAATATGGAATTTTGTTTGCGCAAAGACCTCTTATTCTGTTTTAGGATTGTTATCTGGTTTTCAATCGCTGCCCTGGATTCTGGTTTTGTTTGACTAGCTAAGTTTATATTATTATCTTTTGCACCTTCCTTAATGTTGCTTATAAAGCTTCTTTATTATGGTGCCTCATTTATTACTAATTCCTGTTTTGAAATACTGTATGTTTTTGTTCCTGCTATAATTAACTATTATATGGTACGCTAATTAGCTTATAGTAGTTGACTGTGAATAGAGTTCGCATTGTTATCTTTAGAATAAGAGTAGTTCAATATGTTGTAGGACCTGCAGTTGTTTTGGTAGATCGATTTCCCAATTAGGATCTGAAGTATTGCAAGATATAATTTTACTTAATTATGCTTGGCTTGTGATTGTCAATAATATGATTTGCCTCTTTGAAAGATTATTCTCCATTTCAACTCTTGATCAGAAACCTAAACCTAAGAAAGGGAAATTGTCATTCAGAATGAATAAAAGCAAGCACACACTTGAGAAAGATGACTTAATTTTGAATCAGCACTAGTTTTTGCTGGGAAAGTTTGAGCTGTGCACATCTCTTAACTATGTTCGCTATTTTTTTTTGAGACATGTTTGAACTCAATCCAAACCTTCTCAATTACATTTTTAACGTATATTTGCAGTAGTGTCCAGTTGATATTATCTTGATGTTTGTGGTGCAATTTGCTCTTTTCTGTTTTGGATAGTTCATTTTAAAATATTTTTAGTTGCATTTGAAATTTCAGATGCAAAATTTTCCCCCTTGTTTTGAGTTATTGAGAGCTGATTTTGTCTTCTAGAAATAGTAAATCCTTGATTAAGGTATTGTGGTAATGGGGGTTGTTCATATTTTTCTTTGTTGTCAGCATATCAAATTGTAAAATTTCAACAAAACTGATTTGTGGAGAATGAAAAATTGCTTTATTATTGTGATTAGTTTCTCTTATATACAAGCTAAACAAGAAGAAAAGTCAACGTTTGTTATAACAAGCTTAACTAAGTCTAACTAACAATTAAATACAATTAAGAAGCTTATTATTTTCATGAGCTATACTAAGCTGATGAGTGAGCTAATCCAAGTGGGGAAGGGTGAGCTGAGTTTGCGGAGCTGAAAATATTGCATAAGACAACAAGAGATAATGAAACGTGTTCGCTATGGTCTTAATCCCTGCATCTTTATAAGTTTTCCGTTATATTTAGGAGTCGTATTTATGTATTAGTTTGTTGTTGATAATTAGTCTAGGTGAAATTGGAAATGTTTGCTGGTGAGATCTTGAGTCTGTTGAGAGTGCGAATGATTAACTTGGAAGATGATAGTTTAATGTTTTAATTTGCTTTCTTGTATTTTTTGGTATGAACTGTCTGATGTTGCAGATATTTGTCGTTTCTTCATAATTTGGTTGCTGTACACAATGTATGTGGTTTGTGTTTGTTTTACTGGATTCTGGTTTATATTTACTCTTACATATGGTGGATGAAATTTGTGGCCTGGTCCGGCATTTTGTTACGATAACTATGTTGATCAGTTGAACCAATCAGTTTATTGTTGGACTTCAGCTCTGACACGCTTAAGTGATTGCATATAACCATTAGATTATTGTTGGACTGCAGCTGCTTGCATTTTGAATTGTTGCGTTTATTTATAGTTGCATTGCTAGATTATATTATATTGTTAATATTGTTTTTTGACATGATTTCTGGGGTTCAGACTTTATTTGTTTTAGTCGATGTTCAAATAGTATATAGGCTTTCAGACTTTTTTGGAGGCCTATATTATGCCTAGAAATTCTAGGCCGAAATGAATTGTTGGGTATTTATTTTTTTGGTCCAATATGAAGTGTTGCACGGATTGGTGGCAGTCTTCCTCGCGATCTGTAAAGACTATCGTTTAGATTGTTAAAGAATGAAGGGTCAATGCCCTTTTGTGTAAAGGTGTAAATAAATCGAGACATTTTGTAAATTATTCAAGATTGACTTAAAAAATACTCAAAATTGATTGGAGATCGACTCAACATCGTTGGTTTTTCATATCAAAGGTTGATAGCTTATCGATTGAAACTGTGATGTGTTGGGGTAGATAAGGGAAAGATTCAATGATCAAATATTTTGGATTTATGTGAAGCTGATGTGCAACATTAGCCGCTTATGGATTCCGTACAAATTCCATATGGCCGGCAGGTTATCTGGCTATTACGTCATGTATATTATCATGATTAGTAGCTCGTATTTTTCACATTCTTCCAGATGCAACACAAACTTATTGCAAATTTGCAGTTGTGATTGCATTCATATTTCGCAGATATTTAATTTTTTTTGGTACAACGTCAACCATAATGTAAATTTTTATTTATTTTTCAGTGCTTACTATTTTTCTTTAAATTTTTACAAAAAGTAGGTATTTTTTCTGAAGATTAAAATGTGAAAAATCATCTCAATGTAATAATTTATATTTATCAAAATATGAAATGATTTTAATAATACAAAATTATATAAAACTATATATCGTGAATACCTTTATGTATTTAATATTACAAACACAACTAATTCGATTGTCTATTCCGTTATTAAATGTCACTGAATGAATTTGTTAGTAAAGAAATAAGGTTATATGCAATTTTTTTTAAAAAAAATAAGCTTAAAGAAACTCTTTCAGTTTGATTTTTTTTTTTTTTTGAAATTTCTTATATAAGAAAATAATTTTGTTATTTCATAAAAATAATTTATATAAGAAAATAATTTTTTAAAAAAATATTTTTTTTAAAAATACTTTTTAGTATTTGAAATATATTTAAAAATATTATTATAATATTAAAAAAATATTAAAAATGAAAATTTATGTGGATTCTGCTAGTTGTTAGCAACCACCATAAAGCAATAGTAACTTATGGTGATTATTAATGGTGATTGGTAATAGGTCTCGATGATCAATGATAGTTAAAAATAATAAATATATTATATATATATTTAGTTTTTTATTTAAATGTATTCATTAAAATTTAAAAATTAATTTCTTTTTTAAAGGGTAAAAATACTATTTTTTAATTACGAAAATACTTTCTATTAATTAATTTTTCTAAATATATTAAATATGAAAAAATTATTTTTCATATATATATATATATAAGAGTTTTCAATAGTTACGTCTCTATGAATTGTTATTATTTTTATAACTAAATAATAAATACTTATAATTTTCAGCATAAATATTAATTGCAAGTCAGAATTATATAATTATAGAAGTCGAAATTATATATATATATATATATATATACTGTTCCAATTGGTAAATCTTTTCCTTTATTTATTAGGTAGATTGATCATTGGATGATTGAATTATAGAAGTTAGTTAACTCGGCTTTACCTTTTCGGTTATCTTTGGTGTTGAATTTAAAGATATTTTTTAAAATTGTGTTGGATATATTTTTTAAAATTACTTAAGAAAAAATTCCCTCAATGAAACAAAAAAGTAAACAAGAAAAAAAAAGAAGCTATTTGAGAATTATAGTTTGCCAAACTTTACTTATTCATGCTGCAAAATAAAAGTTACACAAAGTGTCAAAAAAAAAAAAAAGAACACTTAATATATGTATTTTGTTCAAAAAACATAATAAAGCATGTAGATATGGATTTTTTTTGTAATAAAAGTATAAGGAAATTAAAAAAAGTTAAGATATCCAAATCACTGAGTGACCCCAAATTGTGTAGGTAAATGTGAACTTATTACAACAACAAAACAGAAGTGTTTTAATCATTTGCACATAAATTCAGGTCCGAATATCCATTCTATAAAAATAACACAGTGAAGGGATGAAAAGGGAACAGAGTCCTAGTCATACAAACAGTTAATAGGAATAGGAATAGACAATAGATAACTAACTGGGTTGCGTTGATTTAGTCTTCCAGGAAGAAGAGAGAAACCTGTAGCCTGTCCTCTGCTGTGTCGATTTCATGACCATGAGGATGAGGCTGTTTCTGTGAAGGAGCACCATGTTGTGAACGCGTTTACAACTTACAAAATCGTAATAAGGAACCATTCACTTCCCTGGAGTTGCCATTATTGACTGCCGCCCTTACCACCTCCTTCATATTAAATTCACTTTTAATTTTCGCGAGACACAGATATACAACTCTTTTGGCTTTTTGGCTTTTGCTTCTTTCCTTGTTTTTCCCGCTCTATGACTCTCTGATAAAGTCGTCGTCGTCGGTGTCAAGTGTCAACCCCTTCCATTTCTTTTCAAGTTTTTCTTCACGTAAAAGACGGGTGGTTTGGTATTCAGTGAATCATCTTTAATGTGAGACAATCTACGAGTAGAGTTATATAAAAGACAGGGCTAAGGCAAGGCAATTTCAAGCTGAGCTTGCTGTTGCCCAATTGCCCACTTCCAAAGCTTGCACTTTCTTCTTTTTAGTTGCAGGTTCAAAGCGTACATATAAACAAATATCATGTCTTCTGTTTTAGCAAGAACGGGAAGACATAAACAACGTTACCAAGAACAGCTTAGGCTTGTTGCTGGGTATGTAGTACATTTCCTAATCCTAATCCTATGTTAGATATATGTCCAGTCTAGTTTCCTTCTAACTTCTGCTTATGATCGATTACATTTACATACATACATACAGGGCAGATTTTTCTAATTTAGTAGAAAGAATTGCAAATAATTTTCTGTTTCAATTAGAGTTGATATATAACATATTTAATTCATAATCTAGAGTAATTAGTTAGCAAGGTATATTAAGCAGAGAGTGATGTGTTCTCTGCCCACATATATTAATTATTTATCTACCATTATGCATATAGTGAAAGACAGAATGGACCCAGATAACGACCTGATATTGGATAAATATTTGGTTTGTTGGTGCCTTTTTATATAAAAGAAAAAATGTCACTTTTAGTCGTTCTGGTTGGTGTTATGCAGATATAATTTGTTCTGTTATGTTGTTTCCTTTCATCTTCCACACTCTTTCATTCTCATCTTTTTTAATTTGCTGGAAGTGCGTTATTGGGCTTGATCAAGGGCGCCACACGCTCTGTTCAATTCATTCCTAAGAATTCCTACCGTTAACAGCATAAAAGTTAAAAACAATAAATAGTAGAGCTTCCTGTTTTCCATGACGATGGATGTATACATACTGGTAATTAATACAAATGCATGCAGGCCGTAATGATGTAGTTAACGATGCTGTCTAATAATCCATTTCATTTCATTTCATTTATTCAATTGGTTTCCTGATAAAAAAACATCCATGCCTTAAGTCTGTCCTTGAGTTTTCAGCTCTTGACCAAGTAATGTGAACCTGATAATTTGCATCCCATGCTAGTACTACTAGCCATCATCTGGAGGGCTGAGAGGGTTGCAATTTCCAACCTAAAATCAAACAGTTCAAAGATGATACTACAAACAAAAATTTTAGAAAAAAAAAATTATATAAAAGTAAATAATTGAATTGCTCGCTCTTGATATCTTTTTTATTTAGCTGCAAACTAGCCAGCTAGTTTGTGCCATTGATTTCTTTAAATTTTTGTTTAAGTAAATAAATTGATGGCCTCTTGATTTAATTACTTCTTGTAGCTGTATTCCCTACAAAGTAGTTAACGAGAAAGTTCAAGATCAAAACTATAAAATCGAAGACAATCTACTAGTCCTCATGATTTCAACACCAAATCGTGATGATCTCGTGTTTCCGAAGGTATACTAGCTATATATGTATATATAGGTTAATGTTCAAGTAGATTCGGCTGGTGAATTAACAGTTGATTGATGTTTGAAGGGTGGGTGGGAAGATGATGAGACCCTTGAGCAAGCTGCAAGTCGTGAAGCCATGGAGGAAGCTGGAATCAAAGGAATACTTGGTGTATGTATTCCACTTCAGTTTCAATTACTACCAACATGTTTCATGTTATCAATAACAACAATTGAAATTAGATGGATAGCAAATTTCCTTATGCACAGGACCTTTTGCATTGTGCTGTTTTAAATGAAAAGTACATCCATCCGTTGAATAATATTTGACTTGTTACAGGAAAACCCACTAGGAGTATGGGAGTTTCGAAGCAAGAGCAGCCAGAGTAGTTGCAGCAGTTTGGCAGGAGGATGTAGGGGCTATATGTTTCGATTGCAGGTTATTGAAGAGCTTGATCACTGGCCAGGACAGACTATTTACAGCAGAAAATGGGTCAGTGCTCATCACCAATTTTATTGTTATTATTTTTTATGTATGTATAAATATAATAACCAACAATGTTAATGTGTGCATTGATAGATGGCTTATTTGTGTTCTTGATTTTACCTATCACAGCTGAACATAGAGGAAGCATTTAAACTGTGCCGCTATGACTGGATGAGGGAAGCTCTTAAAAATTTTCTGGCAGAATTTTATGAGGACAGCGGAAATGAGAAATCTTCAAGCAAGAGCTGGAAGAGGTTCAGCAGAACCATTCAGGCTGCTTGGAAAACCCAAATGCAAGTGTCCAGCAGTGCACCTTGAACAATCCTCTATCAACCCATGTTTACTTGCCATCTTCTACGCTTAATTATTAAAAATCTTGGAATCTTGGAAGATTGTACAGTTCTCCAAAATTAATAAAAGTCCCCTCATTCTTTTCTTCTTTACTAATTTCTTGTCACGCATTCCTCTAAGTTTGCAACTTCTTAGACTATAAATGTGCCTGCTTGAAAGTTTATGCATCTCTCACTCATTTAGACAGGGAATCGTTGTCCAACGTTAACAAGAATCAATGATAAAATATATTGTTGGGGATTAAGGCATTAATATTGATGCCTAGGGTGTGCTTATATATATAAAACTCCAAACCACTGCCATGGCATATTACTTTCTAAGAATTGATCTAAGATCTGTTAGTTCAATTTTTCTAAATTAAGATGTTTGGTATATTAAAAATATGAATAAGGAGAAAATTAAAAAAATAAGTAAAACTACTTAAGAGTAGTACCAAAATTTAAAATTTGATAACGGTAAATCCCATTCTCAGTATTTTTTTATTCTTATTTTGTAATTAAAATGATAGGTTCGTATTACGTGTAAAACCTTAACAAGTACACAAATCGTTTCAAGTAACATAATAATAAGTAGAAATCATTCTCATGGGGATTGTTTTACACAAGTATCAATCAAGTCGTAATTTTCCTATTATCTAGCAATTGAAATAATAATAGAATAATAAATAAAAACTGAAATTATAAAATAATTAAAACAAAACTGAAATTAAATTTAAAAAAACTTTTATGACAGTGATTTTTAGGAAATTCAGATATATCACAATATCATTCCATAAATATATTAAAAAAATTATTTCAATTGAGATTGAGTTGTGTTTGAAGATATATTTTCCTAATTTACCCAATTATCTCTCAAAAGCAAAATTGAGTTTATTATTATTGAAATTATGCCTACTCTAACGGTCACAAAATTCAATAATGGTGCATTAAACTTCATAAACAATCCTTGAATATCTCTAAAAGTTAAGCATACTTTCGTGGTCTCAATCTTCTAATTTAATATATCAAAATTAATTCTAAACTTTCACTCTCGCTTCATTATCTAGAATCTCAAACATTACATATATACAGTCGTTCATACATACGAGATCAATTAAACTTAAACAAATTAAATCATGACACTCAACCCAATTGAAACAAAAATCACTTCATAGATTCATGAAATAAATATTGGGTTTTTAACCCAATACCTAAAATTAAAGAATCAGTTCATTATAAAAGAAAAAAAAAGAAGAAAAAAATTCATTGAATTGAGTAAAAGAATTTTCAAGAGAAGAGTCTTGCCAAACAAAAATAATGAAAACCCTAAAATAAAATATTTAATCTTCACAAAATCTTCTTTTCATTTGGTTTAGATCTTGGATCCACTTTTTTCTTCTAAAAATCTACTCTTCTTCCACCTTGAAGTCTCTATCCAAGTAGGTCAAATCTCCTTAAAAAGCAGTCTATAATTTGCATTTCAAAAACTGGATCTGATGCTTTGCATGACTCGATGCATGAGTCATGCAACAACCCACAAAGTTAATTGCTCACACGATTCTATTCTGCTGACTGGTCAACTTTGCATTTCTGCATGATCCTATGCATGGGTCACGCAATAGCCCACGTAACACTACTAAAAAATGCAATTTATCTCCTTTTTCGAGAATTTCCCGCACGAACATGAAAGAGACAAAAAAATTAATTCATTCTAAAATAAAAACACTATAAAAATAAGAAAAACTCCTAATCTCTAATCTAAAGTATATGTTAAAATGACTGATATCAAATGCCTCTAAGTTAGAGTTTTGTTTGTCCTCAAGCAAAGAAAAAATTAAACAAAAGAATTTATGAACTTAACAATTGCAAACTATTGGATTTAAAGAAACACCACAAAAACCCAAACTTTAGACTTATAAGAAAATTTTAAATATTTAATTCTATTTTTCAAAACCTTTCAAACAATTGCAAGTATAAATCAACAAAGAAATTTACAAAAACTATAATGCACATGTCTCTTTACTGATGCAATTTAAAATCAATCATCATACAAGTTAGTTTTGTCAAAACCTTTCATAACATAATATTATTCTACATTTTATAGTCAAATATACCTAATCAATCTCTACCAATGTAACTGCACAAATCAACCAAGGATTAAAAGGTTTTTATTGACTTGTAACGTGGCTAGAGAAAAAAAAATAGTTTGCCAAATAAAAGGACAAAAAGGCTCAAACAAGAGAATTCCAATAATGAAAATAATCAAGTAACACTAAAAATTCTCGTATATTCTCAAAATGTTCCAACTTATCAAACCTTTCATTCTTTTATTCCTTAACAACAATCACTCAAACAATCCAATTCAACACAAAGCGCATGAGTAAATTGTGTGCATAATGCATCTCACATAAAATTTGTGAACTTTAAACAATTTAAACATTACAACTTAAAAAACTTTACAATTCTCAACTTTTTCCTTTTTTTTTTTTCTCTCTTTTTCTTGTTTTTCACCTTTTTTACACTATCCCAAATAACCAACAAATTGTAAACATGCAAGCATTACACATCCTGACTTTTTTTTTTTTCAACTATCAAACACTTGTACATACTCAAATATACAATCTATAAGAAAATTCAACTTTCTCAACAAACATAATGAAAATTTTAATGCCACTTAAAAATTTCAATCCTAAAATTCTCTTGATTGGTAAGCCATAATATGAGTTATATGGTAATAAGGTTTAGGTTACCAAGAAACATACATGTATATACTCTTAGAGTGTATTTCAAGACTCAAAAAGGGTGCAAAAGATTAAAAATTTATAAGGTATGAAGGGGGCTAAATGTGTTAACATAAAGAATGCCTAAATCATTTTCTTGATCAAATGTGAATTAATATTTTGCCTCAAACAATTGTATGTCTTATTCTAGAATGAGTGAAAAAGTTTTTAACAAACTAGCATGCATATGTTTTGAAATTAAACAAGCTATCATTACGAGGTATAATGGTTCAAACATATTCTCAATCAAAAGTATACAAGACAATTACTTACATCATTTATCAAATGTCCTTAAATGCCTACATTTTCAAATGAGAAAAAATGCCTAAATTATCATCACATTTTAATAAATCCAATCTTTCACAATTATTTTATTGATCAATACTCAAAGTCAATTATTTCTTTGCTCTTTGACCAGACAATACTCCAAAATGTTGGATCACTATTGACAAAAGAAAAATTGAATTTGATCAAAGAATAATCACAATAACTAACTATAAACAAAATTCTAATAATCCTAAATAAATCAAATGAAATTAAAAATTTCAACTCTATGTCCCTCCCTCAAACTTAAAGACAACATTGTCCTCAATGTTTGAAAAGAAAATGAAAATTTAAGGATAAAAAAATTTACTCCCCTTGCATGTGACTTGGATATGATTTGGTGTGAAATTTACATAATTGAGTGATTCCTCCCAATCCATTGTTGCGTTTGATTTTGAAATTCAGTAGTATGTCTGCTATTCATAATCAATTTCGAAATTTTTAATCACCTGCAAATTAGATTCAGTTCACAAATTCCTGATAGGTGCACATCAATTTAGTCTCAAATTTCACAAAATGTAATTCTATTTCTAGAATTCTCTCTTTTGCCCACAAATCTAAATGTGCACATACTTTTTAAGCACACAATCAATTAGTAACATAAATAAAAAATAATATTAAAATCCGTTAAACAAATTTTATCATTTTCTCAAGACAAATTTTGAAACAATAAACAAATTTTGTCACTTTCTCAAGACAAATTTCGAAACAATCTTACACAATTTGGAGAAATCCCAAATTAACAATCTCAGTTGTCAAGTTTTATGTCATCTTCTGCAACTACAAACAAACAAATCATAATTATCAAATTTTTACAATTTCATTTCAGCATTGCAATAGAATTCAATCTTCTCGTACAAAAATTTAATCATTTATCCAATTGTTCATAATCACACCACAGTTTTAAATGCATGACAAAATATCTTATGTGCACAGGTTGATCTCAAACATGTACTTGCTATGAATTTAAAAATACAATATATTTCAGAATTTCAACACTCTAGTCTCATAGTTCAGTTTTAATTTCTCAATTATTCCCAATTCATTATTTAGCTCCATAAAACAAATCACATCACCGTCTCCTCCATTCAATCATGTAACAATGAAAATCAAATTTAAATTTTCCAACATACTACTAGTTTAACAGTTTGAACACATAATGTTTTCAAAATTTACATACCCAAAACACAAGTTTGCCCTGCAATAAAAAATATTCAGAATATTCCACGCAAATTTCAATGGTTCAAAAACTAAATCAAATAAAACAATATGGAAGCAAATGAAAGTGCAGGAATTAAATGTCATTATTTTGATTTCGATTTTTGTTGTTGGGTTCTCATGTACATGAAAGGAGTTAGTGCCAATAGTGATGAGGTTAAAGATCAGCGTCTAAAGATGATGATGTGTTGTGCTTTCGGGGTTAGGTGCTTCACTTCAAGGAAGGAGAGCATACCAAAGATCTGATTGACTGGTACTTTGATTCTGGGTATGGCAGCTTTGGGTGGTATCAAATGAGAGAGAAACAATGGTGGTTTAAGAAATGAGGAAAAAGGATATTAGGGAAAGAGGGATAAGAATGGTTCAAGGAAGGAAAGATTTATGAAAAAGAGAGAAGATTATATGGTTCGGGGAAGGACAAAAGAGATATTCAAAAGAAAAAAGGAGAAGAGATGGCAATAGGGAAGGAGAAACGTGACGACATGGATAGAGAGGGACGAGTTGATTAGTGGAGAGAGAAAGAGTAGGACTACCAATTAGGGTTAAAGAAAGAAGATGGGTGTTTAAAATTTTTATTATTCTAACTTCAGGCTTCTGAATAAAAGTCCAACTTCTATCTTTCATTAAAGAACTAATAACGTAACTTCTATTAAATTGGAGCTTGTCCAGAACAAATAACAGTCCATTCCACCAATTTGATACCCATTTCATCAATTTAGACCCGATTCATCCTTGCTATTCAAGCATCTCCTTTGTGCAGTCTTCATTCATAAACATTTTGCATGGGTCATTACATGGCCTACGCAAATCTACTACAACTATAATTTTTCTTTTTTTTTTTTTTGCATACTTTGCTCATAACAGTTGCATCATACATAACTTCCTCATGGTCATTGCTTCCTAATTAACCTGAAATTAGCACAATTAAACCAAAATTAACACAAACAAATATGAACTAAAACATAAAAATAACAGTCTTACTATGAATTAAACTAACAAAAACTCTTAAAAAAATCTACACTAAAATCTGAGAATAAAATTCATGCATAACTTAAAATAAATAAACTGAAATGAATGAAACTATTGGGTTGCCTCCCTATAAGCATTTTTTTATAGTCATTAGCTTGACTTGTCCATAATTCTCAACTTGAAGGTGAATGTTGGAGAAGAATTTCTCCATTTGGCAATGCATCATCACAGAAAGAAGGCTTCAAATGTTGTCCATTCACTTTGAACGTTTTAGCATCATCTCCTTCTTGTAATTTCATAGCTCCATGTGAAAAAACTTCCACCAATTTGAAAGGTCTAGATCCATGAAATTTCAGCTTTTTCGAATAAAGTTTAAGACAAGAATTAAACAATAACACTTGTTGTCTCATTTCAAAAGAATGCTTATGAATATGTTTAGCACTGCATAGCTTGGTTTTCTCCTTATATATCCATACATTTTCATAAATGTCACCTTGGAATGCATATCTCAAATAAAGAGTAGGAGGTTTTGGTTTTAGAGTTGGAACTTTTTCATTTAATGGGGAATCCTCACCCTGTCTAAAATTCTCAAATCTATAATTTTTAAATAGAGGGATTTCTTCCAAAGATCTAGTTACATTTTCATGATCCTCATGTAATGGTGATACCCCCTTAAGCCATGCAAGCTTCAAATGGATCCTTAGGATGCTCCTGCTGAAAACCCTTTTAAATTGGCTCATAAATCACTTCCACCCTATTATAATTTTCAATGAAAGAAGACTGTTTCATAGCTTTGAAAATATTGAACTCCATTGATTCTCCCATCACATTCAAAGTTAGCTTGACATTCTTCACATCAATTATGGCTTCCGCAGTTGCCAACAATGGTCTTTCAAGAATCAAAGTTGTGTCTACATCCTCATCCATGTCAAACACAATGAAATCCACTGGTATCATGAACTTTTCTACTTGCATGAGAACATTCTCCACCACTCCAATCGAGTGTTTAATAGAGTGATCCACTAATTGCAAAAATCACCGTAGTTGGTTGAATTTCACCAAGCTTCAATTTCTTGCAAAAGGAAAGATGCATTAAACTAATCCTTGCACCTAAATCATATAATGCTCTATCAAATTTGCAATTAGAAATTTGACAACGAATGAAAAAATTCCTTGGATCCTTAATCTTCGATGGAAGCTTATTTTAAATTATGGCACACACTCCTTCAAAAAAGTGATTGTCTCAAATTACTCTACCATTCTCTTGTTAGACAAAAGATCCTTGAGGAATTTTGCATATACGGGCATTTATGCCAAAACTTTAGCAAATGGAATATCAATGTGAAGTTACTTAAACATCTCCAAAAACTTGGCATATTGCTTGTCTAACTAGTGTTTTTGCAATCTTTAGAGAAAAGGAATAGGTGGAACATATGGTTTCACCGGTGTAGGCTTACTTCCTTCATCCTCCTTGGCTTCTTCCACCTTATGATCACCATGCAGGCTAAAATTTATTGTTGCTCTCTCATTTTCTAGTTCCGAAATCTAAGGATTTTTTGGTATTTCTGCTATTTTTAGGGTTGCCTTCTCATCATCACTCTCATCCTTGTGTGAGGGGGCTCAGGTATCTCTATGCCACTTTGTAAGGTAATTACATTACATTATTCTCTTGGATTTATTTCAATCTTGCTAGGTAATGTATATTTTATTCTTTCATTGATAGTGATAGCTAATTGCCCAATTGCATCTCTAAGTGTCAATTGTGTTGCTCTATTTGGTTCACTCTCACTTCAAACTTGTCAGTCTTGCCTAGCTTGGTCTCTACCTTCTTAAACTTCTCAATCAAGAACTTTTGCATGTCCCATAATCGTTTTTCCTCATGTTGAGTTGGTTGAGCTATGAAAACTCCACCTTGTTTCCTTTGAGGGAAATTAGAAGGGTGAGAACACTTAGCTTGATTGTTTTGGTTACTCCATGAAAAGTTGGGATGATTCCTCCATCCAGGATTGTAGGTGTTAGAATATGGATTGTTGGGTTGTCTATTAAGTTTGAAACATATTGCACATGCTTTGCAAAATTTTGAGCAAAAGGATTCCCTAGTTGTCATTTAGTCCTCGTATTTGCTCGTTCACACCATTTACAAGTCAATGACGGGGTATTGATAGCATGCACACTTAGATTTCCAAGCTTCTTTACAAGAGTATCCATCTTGACAATTAACATGGTATAGACATTAATGTCATGAACACCAACAAGTCACTTATTAATTCCCTTTTTCACTTGCCCATTAGTATTTGTTTGAGGTCATCATTTCTAACAATGAATATGCTTCATCGGTTGACTTCCCCATGAGTGCACCTCCTGCTATGACATCAATTGTAATGCTTACTAAATGGTTAAATTTATTGTAAAAGGTTTGGACTATCAACCAATCGACAGGCCATGATGTGGACACCTTTTTTGAAACTCCTTAAATCTCTCTTATGTTTCATATAATATCTCACCCGACTCTTATTGAAAGCTTACAATTGTTTGCCTCAATTGTGCGGTCTTACTTGGTGGAAAATATTTTACTAAGAAAGCCTTAGAGAGATCATCCTAAGTAGCAAATGAGTTAGGTGTCATCGAATTTAGTCACCTTTTCGCTTTATCTCTTAAGGAGAAGGGAAATAACCATAATCAGATTGTGCCATTGGTTGCCCCATTAGTCTTGAAGGTTGCACAAATCTCAAGAAAATCGACAATATGAACATTTGGATCCTCACTAGTTTCACCCCCAAAAGTATTTTATTGCACCATTTGGATAATTGTTGGTTTAATCTCAAAATTATTGGATGCAACAACGGGTTTCATAATGCTTAACTAAGCCTCTTGTGTTTATGGCATGACAAATTTCTTAAAACTCATTGTCTTCCTTTTTTGGTCATTGTATCTTTAAACATACACCAAGTGCTTCACCTATCAAAAGACACAAAACACAATTAAATGCACAAAAATAAAGTTATATAATTTAAACACTAGATTAATAGAAATCTTAAGTGAAATTGATATTATGAAAAATCAATCCTTGATAATGATGCCAAAAAACTTGTTACGTGTAAAACCCTTACAAGTACACAAATCGCTTCAAGTACTATAATGATAAGTATAGATCATTTCCACGAGGATTATTTCACACAAATACCAATCAAGTCTTAATTTTCCTATTATCTAGCAACTGAAATAATAAGAGAATAATAAATAAAAATTGAAATTATAAAATAATTAAACAAAACTGAATAAATTAAAAAAAACTCTTATGATAATGATTTCCAGGGAATTCAAATACACTATCATACTATTCCATAAATATATTAAGAGAAGTGTTTCAATTGAGATTGAGTTGTGTTTGAAGATGAATCTTCCTAATTTACCCAATAATTTCTCTCAAGTAAAATTAAGTCTATTATTATTGAAATTATATCTACTCCCGTAATGACAAAATTCAATAACGATGCATTAAGCTTCCTAAATAATCCTTGAGTATCTCTAAAAGTCAAGCCTACTCTCGTGGTCTCAATCTTCTAGTTTAATATGCTAGGACTAACCCTAGACTTCCACTCTCGCTCAATCATCTAGAATCTCAAACATTGCACATATGCGGTCATTCATACATACAAGATCAATTAAGCTCAAACATATTAAATCAAGACACTTAACATAATTGAAACAAAAATCACTTCATGGATTCATGAAACAAATATTGAGATTTCACTCTAATCCCTAGAATTAAAGAATTAGTTCATCATAAAAGAAGAAAAATAAACAAATAAGAAAGAATCCATTGACTTGAATAGAAGAATTTTCAAGAGAAAAGTCTTGGTAAATACAAACAATGAAACCCTAAAAAAAAATATTCAATCTTCACAAAAAAATTTTTATTTGGTGTAGATTTTGGATCCACTTTTCTCTTTTAAAAATATGTTCTTTTTTTACCTTGGAGTTTCTATCGAAGTAGGTCAAATTTCCTTAAAAAATAGCTTGCAATTTGCATTTCAAAAAGCGAATCTGACACCTCGAGTCATGCAATAGCCTAAGCACTTAACTGCTTACGCAATTTTGCTTTTGCGTCTTTGCATGGTTCTATGCATAGGCCACCCAATCACCTATGCAGCACTGCTCAAAATTGTGGTTTATCTCTTTTTTTGATAATTTTTTGTGCGAATATAAAAGAGATAGAAAATTAATTTATTCCAAAATAAAACACTATAAAAATAAGAAAAATTTCTAATTTTTAATCTAGAATATATGTTAAAATGACTTCTATCAGTTCAGAAATTGAAATATCTTTTTCAAGGCCAGATACGGTAGAATTATTCCACTGAATGAGAACATGAGCTCGAAATTGAATGGTCATACAAGAAAAAGTTGTATTTTCTTGACCATTGTATACTCTACACAAGGGCTATAATATCAATCAGATTTTAATTCGAAGTTGTGTTTGAATTGTTTTGTTTTCTTGATAATTCACTTGCTATTGCATATTAATTGAGTTGTGTTTGAATAAATTGATAAATCGAGTTTGATTATTGAATATTTGATTCGTGAATCTTATAAAGCCTGATTGAGTTTATAAAAATTCTACCATTTTATTATTAATAAGCAAAGTGATGAAAGACTGAGGTGGAAATAAATAGAATTCAGATTTGAAATCTACAAGAGAAAAAAAAAAAAAAAAAAAAAAACAGTTATTTGAACAACCTATTATTGTCCTTGTTTGTGCAACAAAAAAAAAAAAAGATTAGAAAAGGGCAACCCCTAATTTTCTTTTACTTGGAGAAAAAAAAGAAGATGATGATGGCTAATGTTGTTTTCTTCTACATATTTAATTGCCACACGATTTAGCAACTGCTTGGCAATTGCTAATTCCAATATTTTTTCTTTTTATTAGGGTCACTCTGAAGGTCCAAATTAGATTTTCAAAGTGATTGTGCCTAGTCAAACTCTATTTTAAACTCAATTGAAATTATTCCATCTTGTACTTAAAATTTTCAAAAGTTTTTGCGTGAATAATAAAAAAAAATCCCATATACTTTTAATATTTTATTGAGTTTAAGCTTAAATTTAAAAATAAAATTTACTTGAGTTCGAGTTAAATTAATATATTAATATAGTTTGAATCAATCATATTCCTAACGTTCAATGTTTAAGATTGTTAAGTTGAAATTTCAAAGGTCAATTTAACACCATGCTCCAAAAAATATGTATGTAAGTACGAATGTTCTTTGTACGTCTGGAGAAATTTTCAAAGTTTTTATTTAGACTTTTTAATGAAATTTTAACTTTTTTGGGAAACTTAATCGAATTCAAATACAAGCTTACAATATGCAAATAAGAGGACTAACAAGTAAATTGGTTAATTATTTATATAATATTGTAACTTGAACTTAATTAGCTGAAAAATATTTGGTTGTAGTGGCAAAGATACGCAGAGCAGAAAGCATGAGACGACAGCAAGACAAGAAATTAAAAAATCTCACATTTCGTTTCCATTAGACGCTCCCTCGAAAAACTAATAATTTAATTTTTTTTGTTTGTGGGGTTCGAGACTTTCAACTTTGGACTTTGACCAAACGATATGAGAATTAGTATGATTTTAAATTATAATTTATATTAAAATTATTTAACAAAATGAACGCCTAAATTTGGAAATGAATTTTTATTAAAAGAATATTAAACCGGTTGAATTATACTTCATGTGCATATAGAATTTTAACTTATTTTTCGATGTTTTGTATTTTTTTTAACTCAACATATATAATACAATATTATATATTAAATATTATATCATTGTGATATCATCAGAGAAATTTTAAGATAATTTATAAATACTAAAATAAAAGCAATTATCTTAACTTAAAAGGTATTTAATGACAAATGATGGTCATTATTTGACTCTATACCCTTCTGCAAGACAAATTTAAATATAGATTTATTATCACACTTATTTTTTAATTGTAACCTAGAAAATAAGCCATTGAATGACACAAACAAAATAATTTTACCTAAAAAGAACAGAAAATGATAGTAACACATAAGAATCCATCAAAAAGATGATAAATAAATCTATTATAAAAGAGATAAACAAAATCTCAAAATTGAAATAGATCTAAGAATAAAGTTACAACTATAACAAAAATAATGCTTAGCTTTAGTCAAAAAAAAAAAAAAAAAGATTACTATCAATTGAACAGAATGACCGATAGTAATCTAGAAATTAAAAAAAAAAAAAAATCAAAACATTTAACATTTTTTAAGAAAATGAGTCTCTCTCTTTAAGACTTTAATATTTTTTTAGTATAGTGTTTTTTTACTTTCAATTTTATAGTAAATAGTTTCTAATTATATCGACTAGTTTGTAGTTTGTTGGATGAATTTTTGCACTTTTGCCTCTCTCTCTCTGCTTATTTTCAAACCATTTGATTGGTATAAAATAATGTTATCAAAATCAGATTGGATCGATCGTTAAATCGATAAAATAAAAAATTAATTAATAATTTAATTTATTTAGAAGTCAAAAACTGGTTAATGAATAAAATTAATCAAAATTAATGAATTAGATTAAATTGATTGAATATAAAATTATGTTATTTTATAAAAATTTAAAAATTTTATTTTTTACTCAAAATTTAAATATTAAAAAAATTTCATTATTTTATAATATTATACTACTTTTTTAAGTTTAAAATATTTTTTTATATTTTTTAATTTTTTAAATTTAAAACTAATCCATTAGTCTAATTAAAATTCAGTTAGCTGATCAATTCAATAACAATCTGGATTCAGAAAGATTGATTTGGAGTATTTTAACATTGAAAGAGAGGATTCATGAGAGTAAAAAAGAACTGCTTCAAATTAAGTAATTCTAGTTTCGACACTTCGAATCCACCGCTACTTTCTATCTTCATGTCATTCCCAACTTTATAGTTTCATGCCTGCCTATCGTCCTGGATTAATTCTGTTTAATATTTCCTACCTATTTGTCACTAGGAAAAGAGTTCGTAAATCTTATTAGATCTGCAATATAAAGTTGATTTTTAAATTTTATATTGGAAAAAGATATAAGATGGAATCGAACCTGTTTAATCGATGTAAAGGAGGGAAAATTTGGAGAAAAATATGAAGAAAATTTTGGTGGCTATGAAATTTATATATTTGAATATTAATAGCTAAAGTATCAAATAAATTTCTGAATTTATCTCAAAATAACAATAAATGATAAAATAAATTTTTTCGTTAAATTTACTTATTAACTTATATTATTTTGTCATAAAAGTCTTATTTCATCATAAAAAATTTTTTTGGTCAAAATTACCTTCGATTTTATAATAATTCTACTCGTTCATCCTATTACAGTAGATGTAAGGAAAAATGAGTTAAATAAAAATATAATGATGTGCAAAAGTATTGTCAAAAGTACTTCTCGTCAGGCGATGATTTCTTACGAAAGCTAGAAAAAAAGGAAAATTGTTCCTTTCAGAAGAGTGGGATAGAGGATAAAAAATAGTTCTCCTTCTGTCCACTTATCATTCCTAGGTTAATATCACATTTAACCAATATTTTGAATTTTTTTAAAAAAATAATGTAAATCAGGTGTAATTTTAATAAAAAGTGACTCTTATAATGAAATAATACCATATCAAAGGTAATTTTGATAAGATAATACAAGTTTAGAGGTAAATTTGAAAAAAAAAAATTATTTTATCATTTATTATCACTTTAAAACAAAATCAGAGATTTATTTGATATTTTAGCTAATATTTAATTGTCTATGATGACACTTGACACTCATTGATATTTTAATTTTTATTATTGTAAATTTGTAATTATATAATAATAAAATATTATAATGCTATTATAATAATATATTAAAATCAAACCAATATACATACTTTATGAAGAAAGGTACACATCTTTTTGTAAATGTGTCAAATTCAATAGATACATCATTTTGTAAGTGTCCCAAAGCCAAATTCAATAAATACATCCTTTTGTAAGTGTGCCGAATTCAATAGCCACATCTTTTATAAAAGGTAACAATTCCAAAATACATACACTTTTTTTTGTAAAGGTGCTTTTAAGTTCCCTTAACATCTATAAATTTAATAGATGCTGTCTGGCAAAACTAATACTTTCTTTTTCCTTTATTGTCTATTACTCTTCTATTGTAAAAATTCTAAACATAAAAAATTCTTAGAAGAGTATTCAAGAATTGTTGTTTATAAAATCTTAGACTTCGTTTTATCTTAAAGATAGATTGTCAATTACTTGCATAAATATAGTGAGAACAATCAATATATTAGAGTAATATAGTGAGGGCAATCAATATCTTAAATATATTTTAAGCCCATAATTTTATTGTATCGAATAATTTAATTATTATACTTTTATATAAATATAATTAATTATTTAATTACTATGATTCTTTTATCATATATTGCTTTTAATAAAGCTTTTAAGCACTTATAAAAGCTAAAATTTAATATAATAGATCTAATAAGTTAAATATTTTAGATATAGAATATCTCGAATACATAATAAAATTAGGCCAAGTTTGAATGCAAAAAATATTTGAAAGAGGATACAAATTTTAATCAATAATTCGAAAAAAAAATAACTAAATCACTTTTATAAATAATTAGGAATATCTCAAAATTTAAAATATTAGTATAATTTTAATAAATAATTATATCTTTTTGTAATAGAAATATGAAATATGCTTTAGGGAGTTATTTGGTTTGAAAAAAAAAAAAACTTTAGAATCGAAATAGAAATGAGTAGTTCTGAGTTATTATATTTAGTTCATTTAAAAAAACGCCACAATCAGAGTGATATTCTTCAAATTAAGATAATCATTCATTTTTTTTTCATTCTTTTAGGGAATGAGATTCCTATTTCATAATAATCAAGCCAAACATATATAATTTATTAAATGTAATGAGTATATGATTTATATCAAAATTAAATATTACATTATTAAACTAAATACTTAAAAATTCTAAAAATAATTTAATAGAAAAAATATATTTTATTAAAATCTTTAATAAAAATAAAAATATAATAATTTTCTTCTTAACTATAATATATTATACATTTTACGTTCAATATATAATAGTATAATAAAAATTATATTTTAATTATCTTAACAAATCAAACACTCAATTAATTTTTAAAATTTGAATCAAACAAATAACAAAATCTATAATTTTTTTAATCTATAAATAAAAATGGGAAAAAAAAAATACTTATAGATTTATACTTATGAGTTTATGGCTAAGATTTTTTGGTTTAACAATCTGAGTCATGAAAGCAACACTATAATTGGATTTGTTTATTACGTATATATGAATTCTTGAAATGTTGATGATGAGATAATGTTACACTTTAATAATGTATCAAGAAGAGATAGAGAGGGCGATAGAAGAAGAGTGGACAATTTTAATAGATTCAAAGTTTTGGTGATAAGTGAAAAGATAATCAAAACTTAAATACCCAACGATTATATATTAATTGAGCAAGAAGATGTGGAGTGTGAGAGAAGCAAAAAACACATAGAATAAGAAATGAGAGAATTAGAGCTATATAAAAAAAATGAGGAAAATAAATTATAGCCCTTAAATAAAGAAAATAAAAGGACTATTCATAGTGACATGAGATAATGAGAATAATTAAGAGAGGATAAGATATAAAAATGATATGATAGAAATATATCATAAATAGTATATAATTAATATTTAAATCAATTGAAAAAGATTAAAGATAGTTCTACTCCCATTAAGTTAAATTCTTTAAGACATCTCGATAATATAAAATTATTTTTAAAATTTTGCCATTAATTTCAAAATTATATCCACGTATCAAAATTCAAATCATCAGTAATTTAAAATGCATGTTGAGTTCATTCTTTTATAATTAAAATAAATACTAAAAAATTCAAATAATAATAATAATTTAAATAATTAAATTATAAATAAAATGAATATATAGATTGATGCATCTATATTCATATGTGCCTTATCTTTTAGTTAATTAATAAGAAGATAAAGATTTCTTTTGCCAATTTCCACCCCCCCTCTCGGACTTAGATTAGGTTAGGTATCTGGCGGCATTACCAAAGGGGCAGCCATAGTATTCTACTTGGTTAATTTTATATACTACTTAAACTTTGATTACTGTAGAATTTTTTTTCCCAAAAAAGAAAAAAAGAAAGAAAGATCTTTTCTAGAATTCGATCTATTTTTGTCGCAAGTGATCTCATAAATCAGCCAGCACATGGGAAAAGAAGTTACTTTTGGCTGGATTTTGACCTTTGCTATTAGTAGTGATGCAGCGTTTAAAATTAAAATTTCAGTAATTGCTCTTAATAATTAATAAGTAAATTTGGATGAAAAATCAATATATTATTTAGTATTCTCAAAACAAACATAACAATAATTTATGTAGTATATTAAATTCTAAAATTCAAAGAAGAAAAAGAAATATATTCTTTAAATTATTCAAAATTAAAAATAATTTGAACGATTGAACTTTTCAGATTGAGATATAATCAATTGGAAAAGTTAAACTAATCGAATAAAAATTGATGTTTTTAATATTATGAGTCCTATAACTTATTTGTTTAGACTCTATCAACAAACTCAACAAATGATTACTCTCACATAAACTTTTGAGACTCCAAACATTAAGAAACTTTCACAAAAATACTACTACATTAGACATAAATAATAAAATGCTCTTTGATAGTATTGCAAAATATAGTGATCTTCCTCTTCACGTTTGAGGATTTAACCACCACTAGCTAAGCTTAAACCTTTAAAAATTGACTTTGACCATTTGTAATCTCCCTTTTTCTATTCTAAGCTTTGACTCTAAGTTCAGTTATTACAGAACATCTCAATTCTTAAATGGTTTATGATGGAGGAGCACACAGTAGTAGTAGAGTAGTAGTGACATGTCCCTCCAAATAATATTTAGGTGAATCTAAAATTCAAAAACGAGTGAGATAGAGCATCTAAGTGTTGAATTTTTTACCAATTGGAACACTTTGATACTTAAAATCAGTTTCAGTATAAAATCCAAGCAAAATACTTTAAGCTTCAAGTAATTTCAGTGTAAAAATAAATGTAGTCCTGATAGGAGTAAATTAGCGCAATGTAATGCTAGAACCAAATTGGAGGACTAGGAAGACAAGTAGTGCAATGTAATGTTAGAACCAAATTGGAGGATTAGAAAGACAAGTTAAGGCAATATTTCAATATCTGTGCAGACTTTGCCAACCAAATCCCAAGACAGTGGTGCCAATTGCTATAAACTAATATTATGTCTCTCCTCAAAAAGTGATCGCACATTTTTGTCCTTCCTACCAAAGTATAACAAATTAGCAAGTTGAAGTCGGAACAAAATTTTACGATGTGATTAAGGTCTAAAACCATCAAACACATGCTATTCAAAACTCAAAAGTAACACCTATCCAACTTCACATTTTTTAAAAAATTTTAATTAATTGCCAAATGAAAATTAATACCTACTTAATAAGTCATACTATTGCTTAAGTTTATTGGCCCTTAAAATTTAATTTTTTTCGAGTTTTGATAAAATTATTCAATTCTTTTAATTTTGATAAAATTAGTTAAAACTAATAAAATTTTAGTAAATCTAATCAAAATTCAGATTGATTAAGATAGAATGATATATCACGTGATGTGACAAACCAACTGATATGAATTTTTATAACAAAAATTAGTAAAATCTGTTAATATTAGTTACTAACATCAATTAATATTATTTTAATTTAATATTTTAAAATTGATCAAGATAGAATAATATATCACGTGACGTGACAAATCAACTGATATGAATTTTATAAAAAATTAATAAAATCAGTTAACATTAGTTATTAATATTATTTTAATTTAATATTTCAAATTGATAATTATAGAATGATATATCAAGTGACACAACAAACCAACTGATATGACTTTTTATAAAAAAAAATAGTAAAATAGGTTAATATTAGTTACTAACATCAATTAATATTATTTTTAACTTAATATTTTAACGTGATGTATCAACATATTTTAATCAATTTGAATTTTAGCTATATTTGCCAAAATTTTATTAGTTTGGCTAATTTAACCAAAATTAAAAAAAATTAATCAATTTTATCAAAATTCAAAAAAAAAAATTTGGACTTTATGAGTCAATAAGCCCATTGCTTGTTAGAGATAAATAAAAATTAAGACCGAAGATGGAACTTTTTCAATAATAATAAAAAAAAAGAATGTTGATTAAGAGAAACTCCATATAAGTAACTTGAAAAGACATAAGGAAAAAAAGTGATTAAATATTAAAGTAATTACGATTCTAAAATATATAATTGAAGCTGCTGGACTCTCTATGTTAATTATTTTAGTCAGTGTATAGGTCTTGCTAGTGATTGTTTTGATCGAAAAAGCATGCTCTTGCCTTCTTCTCACATGCAACCCAACATGCCTTCCTCTTTCACTTGGAGGTATATGAGTGATCACACCAACGGGCAGCAAAACCAAACAAAAAAAATAAAAAATATATAAAATAGAGAAAAAGAGCGGAAAAGAAGTAAAGCAGATAGCATTAGGTTTGAAAAGCATGAGGAGGACTGTGGAGCATATCATTATACCAGGGCATAAATTGGATGCACATGGCTGATATATTCTCTTTGTGTTCCACGTAAAAGTCTCCATAGCATAACATATGTATCAATACTAATACTAGCAGCCTAGCTAGCTAGGGTAACATGACCTTTTATATGTGCGTGTGCGAATTATATATTTGTATTTTTTTTTTCTATTTTTTAAAGGGTGTCCAACAGCATATATTAGAATGATGGGTACTGACAACAGAATGATCATCATCATCATCATGGGAATGATAATTGGATTTTGAGTACAGTTCATGTATTGAGCAATCAATCATATGTTGCAGGTTGGTCTTAATTTGCTGCCCTTTTTGGGTTTTTAAAAAGTTACTCAAACTTGAAAGGCAGAGGCATGCATGCTCATAATATTAATATCGGTGACTTCGCTAAATTATAGTAGAACCCATGATTAAATCCTCATCCTCAGTCTTAGAAGTATGCATGTGACCAACTTTTCCCCAGATTTTTTTAAATATGACTCATGATTGATATATATATATATATATATATATATATAAAACGGAATGACATGTACTTTTACGATTAAAAATACCAAGAATTTATAAAGAAAACTGTTAGAATGCGAGGGCCCAATATAATTGCCATTAGGCTATGACCATTATTGCATGCATCATTGGGCAGGGAGTTAAACATCCCCAGTTGTATTTTTTTTTTCAAGTCAAACTCGAAATTTGGAAATAAGATATTACATATATCTGATTGCAATTTAATTTTGACATTGAAATGAGATTATTAACTATGTTAAAATAATTATTTTAAAAAATATATATTTATGCAGAAAAATGTTGGTGGTTGACCTATGTATATGAGAAGCGTCAATTATATTAGTAGTGTTCTCTACAAATAAAATAGAAGGCAATATATATATATATATATATATATATATATATATATATATATATATATATATATAACCAA
>CATIWR010229452.1:0-48221 GCA_949677035.1 Omphalea diandra | reverse complement strand
ATTTTTTTATATATATATATATATATATATATATATATATATATATATATATATATATATATATATATATAAAAGCTTAATATTCCGAAACATAATCACTAAGTTATCATGCAAAGCTAAAATTAAATAATACTAGATGATCACTTTTTATTTCATTCCACAGCAAGTATAACTACATTAGATACTATAGAATATTTTTTAAATTATATACAAAATACTAATTTTTCAATTAGACATTGCACTCGCAGAGTATGTGTTAACATATCACATTTATGAAATTGAAAGATCAACTATATATTTGTTATCATGAAACTATGCATTAAAACAAAGTAATATTAATATTATGTTTGATTAAATTTTAACTTGGCATATTATAAAATAAAAATAGAATTCATTTAGTTTAGTTATAAACAATTCCATATATTTAATACAATAAAATTCCAAATGAATCATTTAGACCAAATACACAAAATATGAATTTACAAATGAATTCCATAAATATTATAGAATTCATTTATACCAAACATAATGTAAGAAATTATTTTAAATTTTACCTCAGAATAAAAAAGTATAATTAAATTAAGTATTATAATATAGACTTTAAATTATATATATAAATGACTATTTTGTAATTGACACTATAATCTTAAAATATGTATGGGCACATATATATTATATACATGAAAGTGAAAAGCAACATATATTTGTTTTTACATACTAAAATCATGAATTAAAACAAGTGAGATTAAGATATCATCCCAAATAGAGGTGACAAAATGATTCAATTGAATTAAGTTGGAATATAGTTGTTTTTTGTTTAGGTAATTTAGAATAATTCAAGTAAGGTTATTGGAATTGTAGATAAATTAAATTGGGTTATTAAATCAAAGTACAAATAAGAATTCAAATCAAATAATTGATAATATCTTAAAAATAATTATAGAGTCTCTATAAAAATAATCAAACAAAGTAATCTCAGAACAACAATATTAAAAGTTATTTTGAAAAAATATAATTCAAGCATACCCAAAAAATGTCAACAAAATAAAATAAAATAAAATATTTAGAAAAAAATAGATTGAAATTTGAACCAATTATAAATATTTAATAATTTGAAAAATCAAATAACAGATAAAGAAAATATAATTTAGGATAATGCCCAGTAAATGATATTTATTTATAACAATAAAATGAAAACAAATAAACACTCAAATAATTTCATAATAAATTTATAACTCTAAGCATCTTAATGCTATAAAAATGTAAAATCTAATCCATCTTTGGAAGCAACAATTATTTCAAAGTCAATGTTTGATTATCCAAACAAATAGAGCAATTTAAAATCAAATGTTAGTTACTAATCAACAAAATATTTTAAATTTTATTTTCTTGATAAAGTATATTAGGGTAACAATAGCCACATCACTAAAAACCATATAATAAGTGGACTGCCAGATAATATATACTCAGATATGGATATTCTCCTCCATAAATATTAATGCATGAATTTAATATAATTGAGAATAAATTTATGAAGTATGATAATAAATAATGCAATTTTATTATCATGATGGTCTATATAATTAGGTCTAAATAATAGAAATAATACAGATGATTGAGTATAAAATATTGGTAAGAAAATCAAAATTAATTTGATAGGACATTCGGATTATAAATCATAGTTTAGATCACAAATAATCAAATATCAAAATCAATAATCCAAATAATAGTAATAAAAAGTTGAATGCCAACAATTTAAAGTTTAATGCTTTTGAAATCAAACAATTAAATAAAAAAATTAATAATAACAAGTTGTAATCAGAATAAGAAGTTAAAATATCCATAAGTTTACAAATATCAAAATTACAAAATCAAAATAACAGATGAAATCTCAAACAACTTAAGGAATTAATTTTTAATCCATAAAATTTTTATTAATTTGTAATTTGACATATTAACATCAGTTATAATTAGATAGAGAAATATTTTTGCTAAAAGCATATTTCAAATTATTTGTTCAAATCTTTATTCAATAAACATTGATTTAGTTAAAACATATTTTTATGCCAGAAAGGTTTTAGAGAAACTTTAGTAAGTTAAAGAACAATTTTATAAATATTTGACTAAAATGAACTTCCAGTATTTAATATTTTAAACGATTTTTTTTGTGAAATATTGTTATTGAATAGCATAATTAAAAAAATAAATAAGATTTATTTTCATGTTGAGAATTTTAAAGAGAAATAAAATAAAGATTATATATTCTAATTGTCATTCACGAAACTTGAGATATACAAATTTAAATATAAACGATTTACCACACAAGTCAAGTCCAAATACATAACAATCAAATCAATTAGTTAACATAAATTATTAAATAATTATAAGATATACAATTAATTGAAAGATTTAAATAAAATATGTAAAGCAAGATTAACGAAAAGGATCAAAATTCAAAGAATCAAGTTGAAAACCCCAATAAAAAGATCCAAAATTTCATATCTCAATTAAATATCTCGAGAATAGGCTAACAATGTGCAATTTTGATATAATCGGTAAAAGAATTACTAGTAATTTTTAAAGCTTTATTTTATTACAAAAACACTATTCCAACTTTAAATCTCATTAAACACAAGAGATTTTAAGTAAAATTAAATGAATGAAAACATTTTACTATTTTACTCATTTTCTAATATTTATCGAAATCATTATTATAGCACCTTAGGGTCTCAATAAGATTTTTTACTTTGAATATTTCTTTAATACCATTATCTAGTTCACGTACCTCATTTGGAGAGTCTTCCTTGAGTCATCCTTCATGGCCATTAAGCAACTAGCTTTTGATTTCTTTTTTGACCTTCCTATTATTCTTATTTTTATTGTAGGAGGGATCATGATTATTTGTGGATGTAAAATTTATTAAAGAGTACAAGTCTCTCAACAAGACAAATATACAAGTAGTGCTAAAAAAAGTATAACTCTTACTAACTCAGGATAGTTATAAATTTTCACAAAACTCACTTTATCTAAAAACACGTAGAAGCATAAAGAAATGTATTATATGTTCTCTAACCTTACAAAAGTTTACATGATCATCTATTTATAGGAAAGCTTGTTAAAACTTATCCACCAGATACAAAGAATAGGTTTGATAGTTGTTGTAAAAATTAGTTGTTACACAATGAATGAGTCATTTGTGCTTGCTATTGTGTGAGCCATTCGCATAACCATTGCAAATTTATCATGGTTATTGGTTTTTCTATCTTTTTGTATGAATTTTCTCTCTTACCCATATTAAATGGAGCCATTCATTTTGACATTTCAAAGTAAGTTAGGTCGTTTTACCTTTTTGTCTGAAAATTTTTATTTTTGTTTATGGTGAACAAACCATTCGAATAAGCCATTCCAAGGCAAGCTCAATCTACTATGTCATTCTAAGGCAAATTAAGTCATTTCATCTTTATCTACTTTTCTTTGTTAGTTCTCTTCTCTTTGAACAACTGGTTTGTTTCTTGAACAAGCATTCTATATATGTACAAGTTGTTTCATGAATGCATAGGCTCGTTCATAGGGTCATTCACTTCATATTAAGGTCATTTCATCATCTCTTGAGCAATTCATATTTTCGCTTCTTCTTGAATGTTTTGCCCCCATCTAAAAATATCTAAAGGATTAAAACCTTCCTTGATTGGATATGCTCTCCTCCTTAAATGTTTTGTCTTCGTATTTAAAAGAGCATTTAAAGGAATTAATATCTTTTCGAAGTTTTGAGATTTTATAGGGCTAAGTTCTCACAGGTTTGGCTTTTCTTTGGATGTGTATTTCAAAGTATTATTTATTAGGAGTCAACAACATATATATAGATAGAAATCTACAGATAAAAATATTTGATGAAAGGTTAGAACTACTCAAAATTTTATTATAATTAAAAACATCATTCAAATATGTGATTAAAGCAAATATTTTATCAATTTTGAAGTAACATGGTTAATAGTTTAATGCGTACAATCACTAATTAAATGAGTTATATCACTGCAATTACACATATTAGTTTTTATACACTAATTTTTAGTATGTCATAAATAGACTGGGTCTCATATATGATTTAGATTTAATTATTTTCAACATTGTGTATGTCCCTTATAAACACATTAGGTTAAAATTGTTAGCATACTTCATGCAAATAGATATTATTTTTAATGTAGATTTAACTATAGATGAAATAAGTTCAAAATAAATAAAAAGAACAATAAAAAAATAATTGCTGAAAAATAATTTTTTAGGAAAATATCTAAAAATAATTGAAATTTATCATTTGAAATAAATCATATATAATTTTTTTAATAGTGAAATAAAAGAGGAAATGAAAACATATACGACATTGATATTTACCATAATGTACGGTGGTCATTAAGATTGTTAACCTAAATCAATTCTGAAAAGCAAATCGACATTATATATGGAATGATTGATGGTGATAACTTCCTACTCAAACCAAAATCCTTCATATACAACAATGCTTTAAAGAATAGGATATATATATATATATATAGCAAAATTCAAGTTTTAACGTTTACTCTTAAATAATCTTATTTTGAAATAAAAGTACAACCTCTTACAACTTAATAAGGCTATATAGCTTAAAATTAAAACTATATTTGGTACATCCAAAAATAAAATAAGAATATGACTCTCACTATATTTTTATTTGGTATCTTAATGTACTTCAAAAATTTAAAAATATAATTCTAAGATGATTAAAATATATCATCATTCTTGACATCTCATTGTTTAAATTGATTATATATATATATATATATATATAGGTAATTATAGAAAATTTATTAATATTTGGATTTTGTTTTGTTGCATATTAAAATTTGAAAATACCATTTTAAGAATAAAATTCTACTCTTTATGTTTTAGTGTGACTAAACATGCCATAAATGAATTTTTATAATGAAATTAACATGAATTATATCAAGAATTATACCAAACAATAGAACAAATGCAACATATAAAATGGTAATAAACCTGTTAAGCCGGCAGCAATAGTGATGGCAATAGCTACAAATGGCAATAAATCCCACTTACTAAAACACTCGAGTCATCTTTCATTAGACGGACAATTCCCCACCATTGGATCCAAAAACTAAAACCAAATCTAGTTGGATCAATTTCACCTCCAACCATATATATATGGCTAGCATTAACAATAACCCCCACCACCCTCATTGCAGGCAAAATCTATTATTGTTCCTATTATACCCTTAAGCAGAAGACAACTATTTGGGCCAATATGCGCGAAATTCTTCACATCCAAGGAGGGCAATGTGGGAATCAAATTGGATCAAAATTCTGGGAGGTTGTGTGTGATGAGCATGGGATTGATCCCACTGGCCGGTACACTGGAGATTGCGATATACAGCTAGAGAGAATGAATGTATATAACGAGGCCAGCAACGGACGTTATGTGCCTCGGGCTGTACTGATGGACCTTGAGCCTGGCACAATGGATAGCGTCAGGACCGGTCCTTATGGTCAAATTTTGCGGCCCGATAACTTTGTATTCGGCCAGTCAGGGGCTGGAAACAATTGGGCTAAGGGCCATTACACTGAAGGTGCTGAGCTTATTGATTCAGTCCTTGATGTTGTAAGGAAAGAGGCAGAGAACTGTGATTGTCTGCAAGGTTTTCTTTTCTTCTTTTTTCTGCTAAGATTATTATATAGCAAATCAGTTACCTTCCTGGTGGTCTTAAAAATAATACTTCATTTTGTCTTTGATCATGCAATGCAGGATTCCGAGTTTGTCATTACCTAGGTGGCGGAACTGGGTCTGGAATGGGAACTCTGCTTGTTTCAAAAATAAGAGAAGAATATCCAGATCAAATGATGCTTACATTCTCTGTGTTTCCATCTCCAAATGTGTCACCCTTTCTGTTCATCAGTTGATAGAGAATGCTGATGAGTGCTTGGTGCTCGATAATGAAGCACTGTATGATATTTGCTTCAGGACACTCAAGCTCACCACCCCAAGCTGTAAGTATAGATATTGCAATGCAACTTCAGTTACCAAGTAATTAGAGAAAATTCAGTTCTTCTGATTTTTTTTCCCCCTCTGAATGTGCTTTTCAGTTGGAGACTTGAATCATCTGATTTCAGCAACCATGAGTGGTGTAACTTGCTGCTTGCGCTTTCCGGGACAGCTAAACTCAGACCTGCGAAAGCTAGCCGTGAACTTGATCCCATTTCCAAGACTTCACTTCTTCATGGTGGGATTTGCTCCGCTGACCTCGCGAGGATCGCAGCAGTACCGTGCACTTGCTGTCCCAGAGTTAACACAACAAATGTGGGATGCCAAGCACATGATGTGTGCAGCTGATCCGCGCCATGGGCGTTACTTCACAGCATCGGCAGTGTTTAGAGGGAAAATAAGCACAAAAGAAGTCGATGAGCAAATGATAAATGTGCAGAATAAAAATTCTTCCTACTTCGTGGAATGGATACCCAACAACGTCACGTCTAGCGTTTGTGACATTGCACCAAAAGGCCTTACCATGGCCTCAACTTTCGTAGGGAATTCAACTTCCATACAGGAAATGTTTAGGAGAGTAAGTGAGCAGTTAACTGCCATGTTTAGAAGAAAGGCTTTCTTGCATTGGTATACTGGAGAAGGAATGGATGAAATGGAGTTCACAGAAGCTGAGAGCAATATGAATGACCTTGTTGCTGAGTATCAACAGTATCACGATGCAACTGCTGATGAATATATTGAGTATGAAGGCGATGATGGAGACACGGAGAACTGAAAGTGTTCTGCTACTTTGCTGCTCAATATGTTTCGTGCAATAATAAAACACTAGAGTACTGAAGTTGGTCGTCTCTAATGTTATTGTCGTTACAGTCGGATGATGGTGATGAATTCTTGAAGATTTTTTATTGGACTGATTTCCCTTATGATGTTTTGATTCCTTGAGTGAAATGGTGTTGTATGTAATGGTATTGATCTCCTCATGAATCTCCTTCTCTTAATGATGCGTTTCAATGTATTCCAAATGTTCTAGGATCGCATTCTAGTTCTATTGTAGATAGATGGATACTGTACACGTTATGTTTCGTTTAATATAGGTTGTATTAGGTTGTACCAGTTTTATTTCAGTAAAATATACTTCTGGTGAATTAACCCCCAAAAAAATACTGCACAGTAGCCAGCCGCCAGTGGTCAGATCCCAAACCAATATTGTATACCCTGCTGAATTTTCACCCTTCGGGAATGAAGATGCAAACAATGAAAACATGAATTCCATCTCTAATAATTTAAGAGTATACAACTGAAAATGATTTTAGCACCTGAAAACTGTGAGAAATGTTGAATGTGATTTATATCTCTAGTCATACAAAGATCAACAATTTCAGAAACTACATAGGTGTCCACTGCAGATACCGGGCAGTAGTTTCCTTTTTTTTGTATGAGATACCAGGCAATATTTCTGTTCATGCAACTAAGAAATGAGCAAAAGAAATTTAATAACTGTTTCTTGGAAATTTTAACAGATATGATAGATAATAAGATACTGAAATATCCCAAGTTATAACCATAAATACTACAGGAAAACCAAATTTAACATGGCATGGATCAATCCATCCCCATTCAACCATAGGTGAGTCAAACTCTGGCACAAGATCTCATTTCAAAGGATAGTTCAGGGAAACATAATGCTAGAATATCTAGAAAAAACATTAGCCATAGGCTGGAGTCATACAATCACTAAGGCTAGATGGTTTATTCAAAAGGATAGATGGTTTGTTCTAAACATTTACTCGTTGCTTTTAGAAGCAGCACATATAATGATTCAATTTTTCTTTGCAATAAACAGGCCCCATCGCTGCTCACCAGATGAACTCCTGATCAACTTTGCTTTCCATCCGCCAACTATATCATTATAGTCTTCCTGGATATAGATAAAAAGATAAGAAGTGCACTAAGAATGAGTCTAAAATTGAAAAGATAAATAAAGATTAATTTAATAAAAAAAAGTGGGCTAAACGAACTTCAGAAAAGGCATGAATGAATTCATCCTTCTCCATCTCAACAGTATTTAATTCCCTTTGCAAAACTTGATTGAACTGCAGCACAAGTAAGAAGGTTTTAGAATGCAGGGCCAACATAATTCACATTTAGACAAAGCTCCAAAGGAAACTTTGACTTTGTGCAAAACCTGATTGGTTCTATCCTCAGCAATGACATCATCAAAACCAGCATCCCTAAGCATCTGCATATCATTCAGAACACAATTAGAAGATTGGCATCTTAGGAACTCTGAACCAAACAACTGAAAAAAATTGCAGGAAATAACAATGCAGATGAAAATATACCTGGCCATAAGCTTCTACATCATGAAGGTCATATCCTCTCTGCTTAATATACTCGGAAAATTCTGGTGATGGAGTTCCAGCACTCTTGCAGTAGTCACTAATAAGAACTTTACCTCCAGGCTTCAGCCACTTGAAGAATGATCTAAACAAAGCAGGTTTGTCCTAAAATATAGCAGACATAAATTTATACATATGTCAATATGCAAATTAATCAACTCAACTATTAGAATAAACTCAAGTTTGACTGTTGCCCAAAATAAACAACCAATGAGTACACAAACAGTTGATTGCAATCTCTTCTATTACTAAGAAAACAAAAGGATTCTCTGCAAGTCTACACTTGCTTAAGTATATCAAGCGGATTCACAATTATAAATGTGAAGAGCATAACAAAAGAGTGAAAGTTTATCCAAGAAATGGGGTACGAGGAACCCTGGTATTATTGAATAGTAACTATGCCGGCAACACTATGACAATGCTCTCTAAAACTCTACAACGGACATGATCGACAAATATCATTCATAACTATATAAGAACAGCAAAAGATTCTTACTTGGATGTGCAAAATGGTATCACGGCTGTAGATAACGTCAAACGTGCTGTCAGGATATGTCTTTTTTGTGCAATCAGCAACTTCAAACTCAACAGTGCATTTGAGTCCAATGGCACGTTCAATAGCAAAAGAAATCATATTGATGGAGAGGTCAATGCCAATGACTTCCACATCAAAGTTCTCAGCCATGTAAAAGTCACCTCCCCCAATACCACATCCAACATCCAGGACTTTCTGGCCTGGCTTAAGATCCAGCTTTGCAACAAATTCTTTAGTTGTTTCTGCAAAAAGGCAAATGCATTTAAAACAACACAAGCAAATAAGAATAATAGATCACTGCCCTGCTCTTCGAACAGCTTTTCAGATCTGTAAAAATACATAAACATGAGAACTTTTGTGAGGAAGCCCTTCGAAAAATGAGCATATTTCTACAATAAGCAATGGAGTACAGTTGTCAAAATATGGTACCCTAAAAAAATATATTTACTTTAATTACAGTAAGATATACATCAAAATAATATAGATATATGCCATCCTCAGGTGAAGATGTAAACGTGCTTTTGTGAAAGATCTGCCATTCGGCAAGAGAAAGATCCATAATAAGTTGTACGTGAATAATATTCCAAAATTCCTTTCAAGCATGTGCATTTTAATCGTTGAGGTCATGCAGCAGAAGCATGCATGTTTATGCTTATCCTTTTAACATTCAAAATTCAGAACCAGTTCCATGCTAATGTTACAGAAGAAAGAAATGGTCTATAAAGGCAACTGATTTCCTCCAACAGAAGACCATTAGGAAAAAATTGTATATATGACATACCAATTCCTCCCGTGCTCACAAAACCTTGTCCAAAGACACTCTCATAGCGTAAGATGCCATGGCTTCTATATTGAACATTATCCAAAAACCGTTGGAACCCCTTATCATCTTGTGACCTGACTTTCTGCCATATCCAACATATCTGTAGCATGCTAATGTTGTCAGTAAACCAATTCACATGAGGCTCAAAGAAAGAAAATAAAATAGTTAAAAGTATATTCAGAGGCCTAGGGCCCGTAGTTTTTTAAAAAAAAATTATAAAGAAAATAATTAAAAAGATGTCAAATTAATATTTTGCCCATACGAAAATGTCTAAATTGTTAAAAAGAATGACCAATTTTTTTCTTTTAGTAAAAATGGGCCTCTATTTTTTTCTTTTTTTCTTTACTAAAAGAGG
Organism: Omphalea diandra; assembly: GCA_949677035.1. Lineage (NCBI taxonomy): Eukaryota > Viridiplantae > Streptophyta > Magnoliopsida > Malpighiales > Euphorbiaceae > Omphalea > Omphalea diandra. The sequence goes on along the minus strand of CATIWR010229452.1, from coordinate 38,075 downwards.
GCCCCAATTTTATTTTTTTTCTTAGTGTATTACAGTATTTTAAAAAAAAAAAAATCTTATTTCTCAGTTCTCAATAAAAGAGGTCTTTAAATTTTTTTTTTTTTTTGTCTAGGGCCCTGTAAGTGTAAGGCCGGCCCTGCGTATATTACCTGATTTTGATTCTTCTTGTTCCTTACATAAGCTCCAATGCATTTGCAGCCAATAAGGGAGAGTTCAAAAGAATTTCCAGATCTATCACTCACATGACACTCTTTGAAAACCTGTAATGCAATATAAATCAATATTAAATAATTTACCACACATATTTGCTTTCATGAAAGACATTCCTTTCTGAATATTTTATGCATCAATCAGTATAATACGCTTTAGGAGTCAGTGTCATTCAAAGAAGATGTTTTTTACTAACGTCGTATGATTTTAACTATCTTTTTATGAAGTTTCATAAAAATTTGGAGTCAAATCATCAATTTAATTCAGTTTTTCTACATGCTAACGTTACATTCACTGTCCCTGGGAGAATTAGCATGCATGATGCATCATATTACTGAATGTTCTCATTTCGGAAACACACGTACTATTTGCACCTACCAGAACATACTACGGCAGAGACAAACCTCATCAAATAATTGGTTGTAAAAGTTAAATAACAAAAAAAAAAAAAAGAACAAAAAAGAAACCTTCGTGTAAAATCTAGGCTCCCGGTAGTGGGTTGGATTGTGTTTTCGCTTGCTATCTCCAGATTGATGGAAGCAAGACTCTCTGAAGAAAATATACCCACCAACCTTTAGCCACTTGACCATCCTTTCGGCCAGGTTCTCAACCTGCCATCCATATTCACAGTCGATTTAAAAATAATAATAATAAAAAGAAAAAGCACATCAAAAACATGTAATTACAACGCTGCAAGAGTCAAAGAACCAAAAGAAGACGGCATATGATGAGACCTTAAGTGAATCATAAGTGTGACTAGTAAGACGCATCATAAAAGACTCTGAAAACAACAACAAACACAAATGCAGTGGCAAGGGCCAATATAATGCTCAAGGGATGTTTGGAATTTCTGAATCAAAGTTATTTAAGCATACCAAACAGACAATAGCCACTATTGACCAAAACCATTGGTGCAGAGATTGAAAGCAATAGGCCAACGTCACACATAGTGACTACAAATTTCTCCATGAAAACTGCTATTTGGATACATAAGGTTTGTCAATACAGTATTTTCCCTTTTATGATCACAACATTGCCCATCAACATTGCTGGTTTTTTTAAAGAAAGGAAGCCTATTGCTGATGTCAAACAAAAGCTACAGTGTTGTCGCTCCTAAGGGTGTGTCCCCCTCTCCTTTTTTTCTTGCACTGGATACAGAATATGTTCATTTTATAATGTTCAATTTCTTTATTTTTTCTATTAATCTATACCTGCAAAAAAATTCTTAATGAGTCAAACACTGCTCTAATGATAATAGTAATTATATTAAATTATGTTTGGCTTCATATTTTAAATGTAAAATTGTTCTTTTTTTAAAAAATTTTGGTATATAGTTTGAACAAATTCTGTATGTCAAATTTGAATATAAAATTTATTCATTTATTTGTTCATTTTCTATATATATTTAAATAAATTCTATATCTGATAGCTTTAGATGCTATGAGCATATATAGCTGCACCTTAAAAAAAAGGAGAATCGCACGGTACAATACAAATTATTAACACGCAGATCGATGGTATCACAAAGTCTTAATCATATTAAATTTGGCCAACATTATAAAATACGCACCACTCAAATCATTAAGTACTAAGTTCAACAAAAGAAATAATAGTATACGAGAGCTTTGATAAAATACGAGAATTATCACCTCTTTATCTGAGAGATACATAAGAAGCCAATTTGAGAATATTAAATCGACGGATCCTTCTGAAAATTTCAAATCTTGGGATGTCACATCAGCGCACAAAAATTCGACATTCTTGTGATGTCCATTACTGCTTTCATTCTGCATACGGAGAAATATTTAGACTAGATAGACCAGTTTTAAGAAGCAAAAACAGAATCATCTTCTGACCAAAAATTACCTTTTTTATCACACTGTCAATGAAGTCGACAGCAACCAGCTGGGCAGCCTTCTGCGCTAACTCCCCAGTGAAACGGCCAATGCCAGCGCCAAATTCCAAAACTGATTTGCCTTCATATGGAGGAAGGAGAGAAAGAACTTCAGGACGTTCTTCCTTGTCAAGATCAGAGGCTTTGGAGTCAAGCATCATTGCCTCCAATGTTAGATTCGCAGAATGTTCCATCCAGTAGTTCTTCTGATTCTCACGCTCTTCAACTACAAAACAACCAAACAACATTTCATTTCATTTAAAAAAAAAAAAAAAAACAGATCCCATTAATTTAATTTTCTATCAGTTTTCGAAGGAACCAAAAAATAAAAGAATGAATTGCTACCACAAGCAGTCATTGTTGAACACGACACTAATTCGTTGAAGAGAATGAAGGGTGAGTGAGAGGTTTTGAAATTGAAAACCGAAGTAGTGTGGTGGTCTAACAACCCTCAACCGCAATGCGAGATCTAGAAAAGCTCCTGGATCTTCGGTTATGTGCCCTGCCTCTCTGTTGCATCACAGCAACCTGAAAACAACGAAGATGACGCTGTCTATCTGATCGGTTTAGTTTGTTTCGGGGTTCCGAAACTTCGAAATGTGTGGGAGACTTATAGGAGGAGGCAAAGACGTAGGGAAATTCAAGAGCGCATCTTCGGCGAATGAACAAAGAGTTATTGAAAAATTAAAAAATAAAAATTCATTTTAGGCACCTGAACTTTCATATTTTTTATGTTTAATCCTTTAACTCGAAAATACAATTTTGAAGCCTCTCAACCAATTGTGTTCGTTGCACGAGCACCTTTTTGGACGGGCCATTGACATTTTCAAGTGTTCATGTAAGCATTAGAGTAAAATATGATAATACTCCTGAGTTTTATTCTAATATATTATTTTATCTCTTATTTTATAAGATACTTATAATGTCTTATTTTTTATATAAAATTTTCATTTTCTCTCAACTTATTATAAAATATAAAATTAATAAAATATAAATACTTAAAATGATTCAAACTAAAATTTTAAAAAATCATATGATATATTTAACTATATTTATTATATTTGTTAAATGGCCTCAATGAGTCATACCTTAAATGTTACTTTTTTTTTTTGTTTCACTCTTATCTAGACCATCATTATTATGTTGTATCTTTTTCTTGCAAATTAGTTTTTAATTTTTTAACTTTTTATATCGTATTATTTGTCGCCTCCTTTAATTCATTGTTTCTCTCTCTTATATTTGTTCCAACTTAACTTTTGCATACTCTTTATCACCGTCTTGATGAAAATAATTGCTTTTCACTTTCAATTAAGCGATCGAGCAATTTAATTACAACCTCAATTATTTCATTTATAAGAAAATCCTTTGTAAATTAGACAAAATTAATTCAATCAATTCAATAAAAGTTATCTTACAATATATTAAGGCTTCTAGACACAACAAATCATGCAAAATTTAAATTATATAATTAAATTCTCAATATTGTCAATATTATAGAAGTGAAAATTTGAGTTGAAACTAAATACACCTCTTTTTGATTTCTTGTTAATTATTCTTGCATATGGAAATAAAGTTAAAATTAGTTGAAATTATGAATAAACTGTGTAGGGTTAAATATATTAAGCATGCTTCGAAGGTTATGAATATGACGTTTGTGTAAATTGGTTGAAGTTGAAGAAATAATGAATATTCTTGACCAGATGATTTCAATAAATTATAATTTAAATCTTGTTTTAGAGATCTTAGGCAAAAAGTAATGAATTATTATATTATAATAAAATTTAAATGTTTTTTAATATTTAATCATTATAAATTTCTTCTAAAATTAATCCATTTTATACAAGATAGCTAGTATAAAACATGCATAAAGTCTTTTAACAACAGGTGTTCATATAATAATGCAATTAGTTAAAGAGTTTTAAATTTATGTTTTAAATTGAAGTTAAATATAAAAAGTAAAAAGTTCATAGCTCAATATGAGTTTTTTCTAAAAACTATAATAAATATTTAATAACTTTGAATAAAAATTTATGCAAGTAATACTAATATTATTTTATTTTGGATTAATTATTTTAAGCTTTTTATGTTTTGACATAATTAATTAGATTTTCTTTTATTATATATTAAAATATCTTTTAAATTTAATTTCATTAACTATTTTGTCATTCTATTAAAATTTAGCACCATTGTCACTTCTTAATATTAAAAATTTATAAATTCCTTAAAAAATATGCAATTTCAAAATTATCCTTTAAGAGAATATTTCTTCATTTACCATAATTTGTTCACTCAATTCTTACTCTCTCTGACTCTTTTTTAATCAAATATGTCAAATATAAAGGCTCTAAATAATTAACTCCTTTATTTTTTTCTGTAATATCTCTTTAAGTTAAATTTTTTTATTTTTTTGGCAAAAGATAAATTCATTAATCAGAAAGCAAAGGTTGAAGGAGGAATAAGACACCTAAGCAAAGAGGAGATTTGCCTTTGAAATTAAATCTTAATTTGATCCCATTATAATAAAGCAATTTATATTTGGAGAGCATAATACATCATATATTATGACGCACCATCATGTTTATTTGTGGACCATGTCAACAGAAAAAATATATGCAGCGCCTAAAACACAAAAGAATAAATTTTGGGTAGTATTAAATAATTTATCCCACCAGAGGGGGAACACAATCTGGCTAGTGGGAGTAGGTTGCGAGTGTATCACGTGATCCTATGGTCATATGCCACGTGCAATATAGGGATTCGCCCATCAATTATTTTTCTATATTTTTCGGCCAGTTCAAAGGGCGGTTCTTCACATGATCTGTTTTTCCTATTTCGTTTGATAGTGTTTGTACGACCACCATTTCTTGCAGTCTGTACCATTTCGTTTCTACCTGCTTTCATTTATTTCACTAAAATTTACTTATTTATTATTTTAATATAATTGTTTAATTTTCGAAAATTATTTATTAAAATTATATAGTAAATGTTTTTTTCAAAATTTTAAAACAAATTTTATTTTAATTTTTTATACATTTAAGATTTCTGCAGATCATTTTCAAATTAATATATTTCATTTCTTGCAGTTTGTACCATTTTGTTTCTACCTTCTTTCATTTATTTCACTAAAATTTATTTATTTTAATATAATTATTTATCAATTTGTATTTGACCTAATGCATAAGTGCATTTAAAGAGCATACCATTTAATGATTCCCATTATATTTCATCTCCTCTTCTCTCAATTTTCTCTTTAGCATTTATGTCTAGAGTTTTTTTATATTAGTTTTAGTTTGTGATCGTTTAGTGGTTGTTATCTCTTTTCTTTCAACATTTTTATTTTTATTGCTTTTAATAAATTTATATTTATCATTATATTGATAGATTTTTTTTTTTACTATTATTTTTTTTCATTATATCTTTTATGGATGTGTTATTTTTCGTTGTGAATATTTTAGTCTCTTTTGCGGATATTAGTTTTAGTTTGGGTTACTACTGTTATTTTCCATTTTTTTTCTTTTCATCTCTTTGTTTTTTATTATTTTGAATAAATTCAGATATGTTATTCTATTGATAAATATATTTTTTTTACTTTTTTTCTTTCATTATATATTTTGTGGATGTATCATTCTCCTTTTATGGATGTTTTAGTCTCTTTTATTGATATGTTATTCTCCCCTTTTTGTGAGTGTTTTCTCTTAATTTGTGGGCATTTTTTTCGTTTTATGGGTTTTGAATTATATTCACAGAAGAAAAATAGTATCTATTAATTTTAGTTTACTATTGATTTATTTTGTAATATGATTATGATTGTTCAAATTTTACAATAATTTTGTTAAGGTACTCAATTCAGAATGATACTATGACATCAACACAATTTCGGAACTATGCGAAAGAGACTTTAAGCAGTAAATTGAATTATTTTAATCATAATTTTTCAATATTAATATCTTAAAGTATAGATATCCTATATCTATTGATTTGAATGAATGATATTATTTTATCAAAAAAATATTTATTAAAATTACATAGTAAATGTTTTTTCAACATTTAAAAACAAATTTTATTTAATTTGTTATACATTTAATATTTCTATATGTCATTTTAAAATTATTATATTTCATTTCAAGTGATTTTGATTTTTTGATAAAAAAAGATAGTTAATTTTCAATTTCTTTTATAAAATAAAAATAAGATAAAATCTTTAAGTTAAAAATAAAATACATATTTTTCAAAATAATATATTAAAATCTAAATATCTTAGAAAATTTTAAAAAAGTGTAATTTTTAATTTTAAAAATGATAAAAAAAATTTACTAAGTGACTTTCTAATGAATTTGAAAACTAAATATTTTTTATTTTTAATAAAATAAATAAATAATTTTAATACAAATAAATAAAATATGAGTGACAATGAGTAAATAAAATTTTAAAAATTAAAACCAAAAAATAATATACATGTTTTCTTTATTTAAAAATTCTAATTATTCACTTAATCACATACGTATTTTATAATAAATATTTTAATCCCAGTAACATTTTTTTAGAGTTCAAACATAAAATGGAGTCACTTAAATAATTGTCAAATAAAATATATTATCTAATATAGACTACAAATTAAAATGAAATGCAAATTTAGAATAAAAAAGATAAAATAATTTGCAATATAACTTTTATAAAACATGAGTTTAAAAATTAAATATTTTTAAATAAAAAATGATTTTAACAGAAATAAATAAAACCTATGCTGACTCATCAGATTTTGCCTCAGAGGATGAAATATAAATATTGGACACATTATATTGCTAGAGCAAACTATGGAATCAGAATCTTATATGGGTGGGATTAATATATACACATAAATGTGTGTGCCTTTTTTTTTTTTTAACCTTATCTTGAATGTTATTATAGTAATTCTGAAATTTTAACTTTTAACCTAAAGTTAGAAAAATTCTAAATCAATTTCAAATTCAGTTTTTGTAAAATAATATTTATATATTTTCATAGTGAATGCGATTAATTGCAAACTCATCCATTAATATAAATTTTTGTCAATGCCATTTGCCATCTACAATAACAAAAATATATATAAATAATGAAAAAGTACATATTAATTAAAATAATAATTCAGCAACATATAAAAATATGTTTATTGTTTCTACAATAATATGTTATTGCCTTTTTTTTTTTGTAACGAAGTGTAAAATAATAAGATTTTTAATTTTTATTTTCTAATATTAGAATCCTACTTGAAAGAAATTATGTAAGAAAACAAATTCTATTAAAAGAATTTTCTCACTTTAATAATAGAATTCTATTATTTTGAATAAATTTTAAATTGATATAATTTGATTAAATTATTTAGAATACATCTATAATAGATTAAACTTATTTTATTTTTAAATATCTTTATTTATTTAAAATAATCATGGTGTTAATTAAATTATAAGGTTATTATCTAAATTATTTAATTGGAATGAATTGTTTCATAATCTTTGTAGCTTGATTGACTTTCTCACTGAATCATTTATTTTTAAATCAAAATTTTATTTTATAAAATATAAACTTTCTAAATAAGAAAATTATTAAAATATAATTTATCTCTATTGATTTTTAAAAAATTTTAAATTTTCAAACATGGCCTAGGAGTATTTATCACCATAATATTGTTTTATATTTTCTGTGTTCTAATGCTATAATATTTCTTTTCAGTATATAAGTAATTTTTCTTTCAAACACTGAATTTTGTAGGTTAAATAATTCAAAGAGTAATTCTAACTAAATTTAATTTCACTAAAACTTATATACCTTTTTTTAATATTTTTCTAAAATTTTTCTCTCAAAAATATTTTTCTAAAACTCAATGGGTCAAGTATACCATTTATCTTATATAGGAATATTTTTGATGTAGTGCACCATCACTTACAAAGATTTGTTTTCTATATTTTTAAGTGAAATTCACATATTTATAAATATAAGATTTTTTTTATAAAATATAATAATTTAAAATTATATATTAATTATCATTCATCGATTGATTTAGATGCATTATGTGTTCTGTATACATTTATAATAGTGAATTCTACTTATAATTGTAATTTCAATAAATTTATTATCAAATAGTTAAGGTTTTAAAATTCGGCCCAATTAATGATACACTCGAGGTAGAGGGTCGACCAGTCAGAGGTTGAATTGGAATGAAATCAAAATATAATTTAATAAATATTTTAATATTATATATTACACCAAAAGATCTATACTATATATTTATATATGAACTTAGTATTAAATAATAAATATTTCTAAATGATTTTTTTTTATCTATTATAATAATTGAAAATATGAATAAATATTTTAATTGTTTTAAAATAATTAATATTTTATTCCATTAAAAGATTATTTATTATGAAATAATTTAAATAACACCAATTCAATATTAATATAATAATTTTAATAAATCACTTTCAATTTTTTATAATAATTTATTATTTTAAGAACTTATAAAGTTATATTATGATAAATTTAATAATAATTCATTACTTCTAAAATTCAAAAAAAATATTATAAATTATATTAAAAATATTAAAAATAAATTAAAGGTAATTATCATATTATTTTTAATAATTTAATAAATACAATTTTAAATTTTTAAAAATCAATTTTAAAAATTAAAAAGATAAGCCTGAATCAATTTTATTAAGATCAACTAAATCATTGCACTTTAATTGAATCGACTGAATTTTGATCAAATTTTATCTATTTTCATTTTGAAATTTAACTCATGCTAGCTAAAGATCTAATTTTTGAGTTTTTTTATTTAATCAGTGGAACCAGTTCGAGTTTAATAATATTGCAAATAACAAATGAATATTTAATACATTTATAATGTGAAATAATAAAAACAATGATTTATTATTTGAATTATAAGTTGTACAATGTACAAATTAATAATTGCTTTCAATTTTTCATGCAAAGTTAGTTCAATTATTGTAGGAGAAAGGAAAAGAAAAAGAAAAATCAAAAGTGTTTTATTCGCATGTGCATTGCAAAAGCTCAGCATTTGCAGTTAAGTGGGTCATTTGTACCAAAAAAAAATAATAATTAAGATTTGTTATTTATTTATTATATTTACAATATTGTTCCAACTAGAACTTTTTAATTGACCCCACTAATTTTTGTAAAAGAAAAATTTATAAATGCTTGGGTGTTATTCGTAGTAGAAAAAAAATCCAGAAGATAATAAAAATAATTTTACATTATAAAAATAAAAATTAAGAAAACCTTTTTTGTACTTTAATAGACAATTATTGCATAAAACTAATGGTCTTTTTATTTTGTATAATTTGTGAGCTATTTTATATTCTAAATTAATATTTACTATTTGTTTTCTTATTTCTAATTACTATTAATTGTAATTGAAACTAAATTGAATATAAATATTTATTTTTAACTAATTACCGATGCTTTTAAGACCAGATCAACCAATAAATTAGTTAGCTAATCGATTTGCAAGTCGAATGGTTCGATCAGTCTGATCGATTTGATCAATTAGTTTAACAATAAATAAAATTCAATAAATATTTATTAAAATAAATTTAAAAAATTTAAAAAATATATAAATATGTTTATAAATACTTAAAAATATGAAAATTACTTTAAAAATCAAACCGAATTTAATCAAATTGTTCATTGGTCTGATTCTCAATTTTATTAATCTGAACAATAGTTCTGATCCGATTTTCAAAATACTGCTAATTACTAGTAAATTTATACCAAAAAATAAAATTGTCATTTAAGTAATGAGTTAAAATTTTCGAATCTCAAAAAAATATACACATACAAACAAATATTCACCCATTAACATATTCACTCCACTGATTTTAGATCTCGAATCTGCCGCTGGTCTAGGAATACAGTGCAATTATTGTATCACAGTATTCATTATGTACAGAAACTAATTGCTGGATTTAGATTTGGGTCTACTCACGGCTAGTGAGTGGTGGTGGACAACATGGTCCAAACGTGTATGAAGGAAAATGGAGGTTAATAGCAAGAAAAAAACCTGTACATTATTCGAAGCTTGAGCCTTGGCCCTTTGTATATTCTGGCGAATCTGATTTCTGTAGAGAATCTACGGAGGATTGTGAATGTTTTGTCGTTTACAAACAATTTTTGCGAATGCACATTGGACAAGAGCTAGCAACTTTGGATAGGTGAAATATTTGTCGGCAACCCAAGCCAAGGCCATGACTGATTACGAAGATTGAAAATTCATGCCTTATTTGGCGTTTAGACTATGTTTGAATGAGATAAAATATGGAATAAGAAAAATATGAATAAAAAAATAAGAAACAACACAATTTTTTATTATTTGAAAATGAAATGAAAATAAAGAATGAAAAAATAGCTTTTGTTTTCCTCTTTTTATTTTACCTCTTAAATGGAGAGAAAACATAATGATTAATATATGAATTATAATGACTTTATATTTTTACTTCTGATATTTCTCTGCTGAAAGGAAAAATATTTATTTTTCTTATTTTCTTTGTTATTTAAATAGAAAAAGAGAAAATAAATAAAAAAATAAAATTTATTTCATTTTTTTTTATTTTTTCTTCACAAATAACTTTTCAAACATAGGGGGTTAGTCCTTGAGAAGCTAATCAATTATGGGAATCTTTGCTGTCAGATTCTATATAAAGAGGTCGGTCCGGCTTCATGACAGTAGGTCGTCGCTATATGTTTGGTGGGAGGAAGACAGAGATGAAGGGAAACATATTTTCATTTTATACACTCTGCTTTGCTGCTATTGCCTACCAAATTCATTTTCTCACTTGATTCCTCTCCCTTCAAGCCAAACTTAAGAACAAAACCGGATCTGACTTATTTAGATCAATAAAATTGAAAATCAAATAATAATTAATTTATTTCAATATTAAAAGTCAATTAATTAAATAAAAATGATTAAAATTAAAAAATGATTAAAATTTAACAATTGAATCAAATTGATTATATTTAAAATTTTTAAAATTATACTATTTACTCAAAATTTAAATATTAAAAATATTTTTTTATTGCTTTTGCATATTATTTTAAAAAATAAACGTTTTATATATTATATATATATATGTATAATTTATTAAATTTATTCGATCAAATAAATCAAATAAAAAATCAACCAACTAATCGATTTAATTTTGAATTCGATTTTAAAAACATTGCTAACTAATGCTTTTTGTTCATTCTGATCTCTAAAAAGCTGCTGCTCCTTTATAAAGGTTCAGTTATAAAAGATTTAGTGTGGATGAGATTTAGGTCTTAATAAAAAGAGTGACTTAAGCCTTTATCTCATGAAAACAGAAGAAAATTTTCTCCATTCTATGCTTGCTAGCAAGCAACTATCAAATATGTTCTAACTCATAGAAGAAAAGGCAAAAGCGATAATTGAAATTCATTTTTGGGTACAATAACATTGTTATTTTTAATTCTTTTCAAAATTTCATTGCTCTTCATGTTTGCAGACACATATATATACATATACATATAGAGATAAATCTTAAAGGTGGCAACTATAGGTTCAGTGAAACTAACTTCGAATTAGATCAATTTTATTTTTATGAATTTGGGTCAACTCAGGATATATAAAAGAATTCAAATCATTTTAAAAGATTTCAAGTTGAATTGAATTATTCATAATTTAAAATTAAAATATTATTTTGAGTTTTGAATACTTTTAATAATTTAACTTAAATCACTCAATGGAGCTATGGATCGAGTCAAAGTTGAGAACTAATCCATAGGTTGATCGAGTCAAAGTTGAGAACTAATCCATAGGTTGAGTTATAATCGAGTCATATTTAATCTAGAAATTTTTGGATAATTTCGAATTTGGATCAAATTCAAATCAAAATTTTCAAATTAGATAAAAAACTACGAACTTTGAAGAAATCACCACTTAAACCCTTGAAATTTAACTTCATTATGAACTTTAGTCACATGAATGCTCATTACACTACTACGTGAAATCTGAAAATTTGCCACATTTAGAGGGCGTTTGGTTTACGAAATCTGAAGGAAAAATAGTTCAAAAATGTTGATTTTTGATATTTGATTTGCCTTGAAAACTTATATTATTGGGAAAGATGCATTCCTAAACCTGTGAGTTCCATCTTACTTTTTCATCTATATAAAAAAGTACTTTCTCATCTTAAAATATGAGAAAGATACTTTTCCATTAAAAATTATATAATAAGATACTTTTCCATTAAAAATTATATAATTATACATCGACAAATATGCTATTAATTAATGTAATATATAACTTTGTATATATTTATAATCACTAAACTAAAACTTATATATTTCTATAAAATAATTTTAATCTAAATCAAAATACAGATTATCATTTAATTTTAATTAAAAGAATTATTAAACTATAAAAAAAACTATAATTTGTTATTAGTTTATTGAGTAATTAAATCATTTTTAGATTTTCTTAAATTTTTATTATCATATACTATATATTTTGAATTATTAATATGTTACAGTTATTAAATACTTTCTTAAGATAAAGAATAATTATTTAGTACTGTTGAATAATATTTACTCAATATATTATTATATTATAATTTTATAATATTATTTATATTTTAACTAATTTAATTATAAATTATATTAAATAATATTATGTAATAATATTATATTTATTATGTATTACAATATTATATATTATAATAATATTTCATGAATTGTTTACTATGATAAAATTTTATTTTATGAGATTATTGTATAGATTAATTAAATAAAAATATGGAATTACAATAAGGGTATGATAGTAATTTACGTTAAATTCTGTAAACTATCATATGTATAAATTAACAATATTAATTTTGAATTTCTCAAAAAAATTTATATCCAACCAAACACAAGAATCTTACATTCTTGAAATTATTTACCCAAAAAATTACTTTCCTAGGAAAATGATTCTGAATAAAAATATTAAATTTCGGCAATCAAACATTCCTTAGTTCTTCAAATTTGAAACTAATTATAACTTAATCCTTATCACTTAGTGCTACGACCAGGTTAATTGATTTTGATTTTTGAAATAGTAGGGAAGAATGTGTATATTAAGCTAATTATCACTAATGTTTTGGATATTTATCTTATACTTTATCATTTAACATTGTTATACAATATATCTAATTAAAATAATATTTTATTTAACTCTAAACTCTATTTAAAAACTCAGATTTTAAAAAATTTAATAAAATATATTTAATAATCTTTTATTTGAAAAGTCTATATATAAAAAAATTCAATTTATCATTTTAAAAAAATTTAATAAAAGGTAAATTAAGTAAAAAACTATGATATTTTACAAAAATTTACTTCAATTGAAATTTTTAGATAAAATTACTGTACTAACCTTATAACGTAATTTAGCACTATACTTATTTTAAATAAATAAGAATATTTAAAAAATAAAATGATTATTATAAATTTGTTTAAAATAACAACAATTCAATTAAATTCTATCAATTTTAAATTTATGTGTATATTATTTCATATAATAAAATTTTATCACTAAAATAAGAAAATTTTATTAATAAATTTTTTTATAATGTATAATTTACTCTAAATAAGACCTTAATGATTTGTAACTAAGATGCTACTCGCACTTTGCAAGATAGTCTTGCTTCACGGTTGAATTGTTTTCGATCTCAAAAACATGAGTGAGACATTCGGTTAGTTTAGTTTCTTTAGTTTACTTTTTTATCAAAATTAAAAAAATCAAATTGTATATTTTTAAAATTGAATCGAATCGAAATTTTTAAGAAAACCAAATAAATCAAACTAAAAAACTGATTTTTATTTGCCTACAAACCAAAAACCTATAAAATTTTGATTCAATTTGATTCAAATTAATTAAATTATACGTATTTTAAATTGGCTCGATTCATATTAATTTAATTTATTAATAATTTTAATTTTTCAGTTGTTTCAGTTTTATGTATAAAAAATAAAACCAAAACTGAAAACTTATTTTTTTTACAATAAAAACTGAATCAAACCTTTTTTACTGAAAAACTGAACCAATCTGATCGAATAATCTCAATTCGGTTCAATTTTTACTCACCCCCTGCTTAGAAGAAAACAAATAACAGAATTTATATACATACAGAAAGGAGAATAAATCTTACCCGGAAGAGCCATTGCCCAATGGTAGACGCAACAGAGATTTTTAGTGGAGGGATGGTTACTGCAAGAATAGAAAGTAGAGGAGCTAAGGTGGTGTAGTGATTGCATGCAATGAGGGGCCTTTATATAGACAGAGTTTGTCTTTCTTTTTTTCTTTTAAATTGCTACATGTGAGGTTACTTACCTCTACATATATGATGGGTATTAGGTTTGGCATACTCTTTTATTTGTTAGGATTGTGTGTCAAGTTTTTCTTTAAGTTTGGAGTTAATGTTTGAAAATGCTAAATTAATTATTGGACCCAATTTAACAGATAACTCTCTATTTGAGTTCAAATAAATCATATCTAGAGAGAGAATTGTTTTTTTCTTGACATGTCATCTATTTATATTGATTATTATTATTTTTTATAAAATTAATAAATTCATATAAATTAATAATTTTAATTTTATAAATTTTAAAAAATATTTTTTAATTTTAATGCATATAAATTATAGAAAAAAATATGATCGAGTCACTAGCTTTGAACTAGTTTTGGAACGTGTTATTGACATGATCAACACGAAAATAATAATAATTACTATAAAATAATTTTTAATATTTGTTTCTATCTCTATGTGCCATCCTTCCCTTTCAGTTATACATTCAGTAAAACATGGAATGATGTTAAAGGAATGAGAGTTAATAGTTATTGAAGTGACAATAAAAGTGTAATCATTAATAGACTAAAAGAAAACAATAAAATGTTATAGAAGTAATAAATATTTATATTTGATACTATTAAAAATATAAGATTGATACTATAATTATTTATATTTATGTTTAATTAATATTATTTAAATAATTATAATTATATTCATAATAATATTTTAGTATCATTGTAATATATTATTATAATATTTATATATTATAAATAATTACTATATCACTAATATTTTTTATTAGTATATTAATGTCACTTTTGTAATAATCATATTACTTTAATATTTTTGAGATATTAGTAATAGTTACTATATTAGTAAAATTTTATAATATTAATATTTTTTATAATATTTAGATTAATAATTATTTTATATTATTACTGATGTTTAACTTTATATTATTTAAATTAATATTAATATAGTATAAGAAATAAAATTTTTATTCTCCATTCTTTCACCCATAAATGCTTTGGAAAAATAGATGGTAAAGTATGATAAGATTCGTTTGTTAGAGTAAGATTAATAATTTAACTTTATCTTGTTTGAGAATAAAATAAGGTAAAGTATGATTTATCATCTACTTTATTTAGTTACAAGTAAAGTTTAATAAAAATTTCATATTAAAGTTATTAAAATATTCTCTAAATATAATTTTAAGAAGATGACTAAATAAGAATTATAAAAATAAAAAAGTCAAAATAGTTAAAATTAAATAAAATAAAATAAAAAACAACCATTCTTGACCCATTAGAAAATAGAGTTTTTTTTTTAAGGTTTTTAAGTCTTATAAAAATCCTACCTTTGCCATGAGAATTAACTTTTAAAATGGGGTGTGAAATTTTTTTAACTTTCCAAAATTTTGTCAATCTTTCAAAATCTCAATCTAAATAAAGGTAAAAGAGGGTTAATAATTAATCCTGGATAAATAAAGTGAATAAAAATTAATTGTTAATTATATTAATCTTTTTTTTTAAGTGGACAGGAATATCGCATTTTGGGCAGGCGTGAACAAACTAACAGTTTGGTAAGTTCGGTTCGATTTTTTACTAAATTTTAATAAATCAAATTTTTTATACTTATAATTGAACTGAATTAAAATTTTTGAAAAAAGTGAATTAAATGAACCTATTAAATCAAAATTTATGTGTCTATAAATCAAACCAAATTGATTTTATAAAGTTCGGTTAAGTTCAATTTATTTCAATTAAATTACATGTATTTTAAATTGATTTAATTTATTTATTATTTCAGGTAATTCAATTTTTTCAGTTTTCTATCTAAAAACGGAACCGAAAACTGAATTTTTTTAAAATTATAACTGAATAAACAGATTTTATTAAAAGATCAAACCAAATTAAACCGAACCAACTCTGTTCGATCCTGTTTTTGCTCGCGCATAATTTTGGGTGCCCAACGCCGCGTCAACATCGCCATCAGTATTTTTGGCGTCACGTTCAGGAAATGAAGAAGTAGAGCAAAAATCTACAGGAGAGAATAAGAATAGGCCGGGACAGAGACAGAGAGAATCAGACAAGGTGGGCTCTTCCTTTTTTTTTTTTTTGCTAAAATTATTTAGCGTATAATACATTTGTTAATTAAGATTCTGTATATTTTATGAAAAATTATTTATATTTAAAAATATTTTAGACAAAAATATTTTTTAAAAAATATATTTGATAGTTTTTAGAATACATTACAACAATAATAATTTTCTTTTGACTTGTAAGATTACAATAAAATTTATACCACAATATATATATATATATATATTATTGTTTACTAGAACAAAATATATTAACTGTGAAAAATATTTAAAGGACATATTGATCACTGGCGATCATCATTGAGTGGCAACAACCGATGATGACGATGAACGTTAATAATTAAGGATGACCAATTATAATAAATATAAATATTTATATGATTTATTTTTTATTTAGATGAATTTATAAAAATCTGAAAAATGATTTTTTTTTTGAAAAATAAGGCTATTTTCTTTAAAAATGACACATTTTGTATTGATTAGAAAAAATATTTTATATTGATTAAAATTTCTAAATGCATCAAATATCAGAAAATATATAAAATAGGTCTAAGAAAATATTTTTAGCAAAACAAATAGAGACTAGTTAAAATTGATTTAAATAGGGCTCAAATAAAAAATATTTGTGTTAAATTGGCCTAAGTAATTAATTTCAAACATTAACTATGACTTAAAAAAGGCAAATTGACATAATCACATTTGTTATTTCTATTCACGACTTATTTAGTTTACATGTTGTGCTAATTACTGTACTTTGTTGTTAATGGTTGATATTAATAATTAATTATTGATTAATATTAAATATTTAATAAAATTATTATTATCATTATTATTTGTAAATATAATTACCAATATAGAGATAAACTTTAAATAAATAAATTCCTTATTTTAGATTGAAAAAATAATATCTAGCCACCCGTTAAATTTCTTTAAAAAATTATAAATTAAACTTTAATATTAATCATGAATATAATAGAAATTTTATTAAAAATTAAATATTATATTAGACATAAGTAATGATAATAAAATTTAATAAAATTATTATTATTAAATTAAGAATAAATAAATAATCTATTATTAAGTAAAATAATATTAAAACAAACACTATATTAAAGTTGAAATAACGAGTCAATGATATATTTAGTTTTTTATTTATAAGTAAAATTTATTGATAAAAAATAAAATTTTCAATTTAAACTATTGGATAGTCCATTAACTATAAATGAACTGTTACGTTAACGAAACAAATATCCTCATATATATATATATATATAAACAGAGGGAAAAGACAATTTGGCATTCTGAAGTGAAAGAAGGAAGGAAATCGCTGCATGTGATAAATGGGGGCTGACCCAAAAATTCAATAATTGATTTTATTTTGTTCCTTCCTTTAGAAGAGTAGATTTTCATAATCTTAGATTCAAAATTTGTAAATAGAAATGTCGGTGTGATAGAGTAAATCGAATTAATAAAGTTTTTAATTATGCTAATCAATAATATATATATAAAACTTTTGAGTTAGTATTAAATAATAAGGTTATATATTTCAATTAAATAATAAGTAATTTTTATTAAAAACTATATAGTTTTCATTAGCAAACATTATAGCACAAAGGGTCACATAATAATTTCAACTTTAAAACTTTCGTTTCCTTCCTTTTCTACCATCTTTCAAATAAGTGGACAAAACTTTTTCTATTCATTTTTTTTTTTTCTAATTCTATATGTTTTCAAACAAAATAGAAAAAAGAGTTTACGTTTGATTTTCTCTCCTTTACTTCACATTTTTTTTCCCTTCTTTCCTTTTCTCACCTTACTTTTTCCCAAGCAAAGTGTTAGTTTAGACAGGGACGGAAAAAATGGCCTCTGGCATTCTGAAGTGCCAGGAAGCATAGTGTGGCCTCACAGTCCAATAATTGAAATTTGAGAAAAGTGTGGTTTCAGAATTTAACATTTCAGATCTTATGTTATATATATAGGATTTGTGGTTCAGCATCCTTAGCAGAAGAAGTCTCGACTCCCTAATCTTTTTAGAATTTGATAATGTATTTTGTTGACGTGGTAATTTTTAAAAAGTTTCATTGAAATGGAATTCTTTAAAAAAAAAATATTTAAACCATATCTCCTTCCCACTCTCTAATTTATTTTCTTTGGTCTATTCTTCTTTCTCTTCTCAAAAAGATTAATTTTTTTTAAAAAAAATTGATGCCAATCCACCAATAATTGGTACTTATTATTGGCTGTCTTTTCATTTTTTGGCAATTCATTTATTGTTTATCATTTAATTAAAACTGAAATCAATAGATGAATCACTGGAAAATAAGAATGTAGCGATTAGTAAAAGATTGTTGGCAGATTGCTATCAATTTTGTTTTAAAAAAATTTGATAATTTATCGATGAAATTTATCATCAATGAATAATGTATCAATGATTAATAGATGTAATTTATAAGTGTGAAGTACCGAGAATGTATCACAAGTTATCAATAGAATTTTTATTGCTATCGACATATTTTTACTGACAAAAATAATCTCTTTGAATATTTTTCTTTTATGATTTGTCAGTAATTATAGTTATTGATAAATTTTTTATATATTGATGAATTTTTATTGGTAAAGCTCTCTTTTTCTTGTATTGTATTGTCTTTATTTATTAAAAGGAGGCTAATTTAAAAAATAGTGTCAAGGTTTGTTTTCATCAATAATAATTTATTTCCTAATATTTTTTTTGGTAAATAAGGATCATCACATTAAAAGCAAATAAGCTTCTTAAATATGGATAACATTATAAAAATATTAAGTGTTTGATATATTTTTTGCTGAAATATTAGATATGAAATCATGCATTTAGCCAAGAGAAAAATACTATTCTACTCTATTCTACACCTTTATAACATTTTTAATTAAAGGTATATATTATTCTTTTTTTAAAAAAAATGGATATAATTAAAATTTGTAAAGCTGAATTACAAAAGTGTATTTCTATTTTAAATTTTACTATTTGACAACTGGTGATTCTAATTTTCATTCAAGTATCAGTATGTGATTTTGAGAAATAAAGTTCTTTATAATATAATAAAATACAGTAAATTAAAAACATAAACCTCCCTTATTTTTCATCAATTGTTCTTAAATTTTCCTCTTTTAAAAAATTGTTATTGTAGTTTTATTTTCAGCCAAAACAATTTTTTTCTTTCTGCCATATTTAATTTTTGCCAACATGTAGAAATATTTTTTGAACACTAGATAATAGAAAAATAAAAAATGAATTTCAGATCTTTAATGGTAAATTTTGAATTCTAAAACTAATTGATTTATATTACTAGATCTGTAAATATTCGTCAAATAAAAATAATTTGTATTATATAAACATCTTTATTATTGAAATTTAAATGGTTATTTAGAAATAAAAATTCTAAAAAAAGGGGTATTTTCATCAGTAGGATACTATATGGAAAATTTGCTGTTTACAAAGACTCATAGTCCTAATATAAAATTTATTTTTCAATTTATGATATATATATATATATATATATATATATATACCACTATTTAGAGATTTTTAATGTTATATACAAATTTTTAATTGTTAAGAATTGTTTATATCATTAATTGGTCACTTATAATCAAAATTTGACTGATCATCGAGATTCCTAATTTTTTTTTAATCTATAAGTATTTTATTAAATACTTATCACAATAAAACCTGGGTAGCATGAAAACGAAAAACACAAAAATAGAAAACAAAAAAAAAAAAGGGGACAAAGAAAAACAATATTTTTTTAAAAGTATAAAAAATGAAAATGGGAGAAATATATAAATATTGAAATAACTAATTACGTGATCATATAAAAAATATTATTAAAAATAATTATTTAATCAATATTAACTATAAAAAATAAATGATATTATAATAATCAGTTAAATATTTAAAATAAATATTAATTGTCATAAGTTTAATAACCAAATTTGATAATTGGAAACAGACGCGTTTTCAAATGAAAAATGAAAATTTTTCTAAATTGTAGAAATATATTTAAAACATTTTAAATAAATTTCAACTAGTTTCCTAAAACAAGGTTTTGAAAATGCAAAAACCCCTCCATTCAATAATTTTCGTGGATTGGGTAGAACTTTTATCTCTTATATTTAATAACACAAACATCCAAATGTCTGTAATATTATTAAAGCCATGGTTCTTTCAGGAGCTTTTTCTTTTAATCATTGGAAGATTTTTATTTTGTCCATAAATCTCTTTAATTATACTAAATTGTGATTAAGGGTTCCACTAAATTTTGATTACTCTTAAAACCGATAATTTATCTCTCTCTAAAAATTATTGGCTTGTGGTTGGGTCAGGAAGGACGATTCCTCCCATCCTTAGAGGTTCTAACTTCTAGGGGACCACAAAACGTACCCGCAACCAGATTCAGTCTTATATTTTTTTAGCAATCAATCATAGCATCCAGTTGTTGGTGCGTTATATCTTTCAGAGGAAAAAAAAAAAAAAAAAAATTGTTGGTGCCTCAAATAATTGCATGATTGCTACTATGACTTCAATTTCAATCTGTCTGGTACCGTTTGGAATAAATCACGCGGGAAAAAGAAAATAATTTTATTAATAAAATTTTATTATTTTAGTAATTGGTTTTTTTAGTTTGAAATGAATTTCAAATTGGTAGATAATTGAATTTTATAAGTTCTAAAGTTATTTGAGTAGTTTTATCTAAATTTTTAAATTAGAATCAAATCTCTCGAATTTTCTAGCTTTTAACATAATTTAATTTTCACATCATATCATTTCTTTTTTAAATAAGAAAATATATTTTTTTTTAAACATAAACTCTTTTAAATAAAAAAATTATTAAAATAGAATTCAATTCAATTTAATTTTTCAAAATTTGAGTTTTTAAATAATACTTTGTTGTATTTTTTTTAAGAGCATATTGGTACAACGATCATATTCTACTATTTTTTTTAATTGTTAACTATTGTGATTCTTATGTTTTATCCTAATTAAGTTATACTTCATCTTTTTATATTATACTAATGCATGCTTCAATTTTAATTTCATAATAGTGTTTTTCTATTAAATTCATAAAATGTTTATTTTTACCCTTAGTGCGATGTAAAATTTTATATTCTTGTCAATCGTTAAAGATTAATTAATTAAAACCTATTACAAAAAATATTTTGACTTTAGGAAAATTGAATAAATTTTTTTATGAAAAAAATAAATACTTAATCACGGGATATGTGAGCATATCATATGGACGCAAACTCATTTCTTATATCCGATTTAGTTCGACATTATACTTGATCATGTCCATTGCTTCAAATAAATTGATGACAAAGTGATTCTTGGATGGTGTTCGGGTGTTTTGGTAAAAGATTGGAAAGCTAGATGAATAAAACTTATAAAATTGAATTAAATCATATCACTAATTAATTATCAATTTATTGTTTCGATCCAATTCTAAAACCACCTGTCAAAATCATCAAAAAAGGCTAATTCGATACTCATAAAGCACGCCTTGAAGGCTAAGGTTGAGTTTTATTTATATAGAAATAGTCGTAAAATCGCGTGTTACGCGGTATGATTATAATAATAAAATTTAAATAAATTTAATATTTTAAATTTAATTAATTAATTAAAAAATAATATAAAAATTTAATTATTATTTTCTAAGTTTTATTATTAAGTAAATAAAGTAATAAAATAAATTTATAAAATTTATAATTGTATAAAGAGTTATTTGTAATAAATAATTATCTATTAATTTATATTTTCAATTTATGTGATAATTTCAAGAGAAATTTTATTAAATTTGACTAAACTAATTCATAATAATCAATCATATTAAATATTTTATAATCAACATAAAATTAATAGATAATTGCAAATTATATCTACATATGTGAGGTAATTATAATAAAAGATTGTCTGTTAATTTATATCTCCAATCTTGTGTGACACAATTTTAAGTGAAAATTTATTAAACTTGAATAAAGTAATTTTGACAATCTATTATATTGTTATTTACCCTTATATACATAAAATTTTAACTAATTAATTGAATTAATTTAAAGTTTAGTTTTTTATTTAAAATTTTTACTTTTTAGGTTTTTAATTTCTTATTTAAAAGTGGTTTGGAATTTTTATTATTATAGTATTGACATCTTGCTTAGAATTTTTAGTTTTTAGTTTTTTTATTTCTAATTTAGAAAGTAATTTTATTATAGCAATTGAATTTACTAATTTCTTAGTTGTTTTTGATATATAAGTTCTTATAACATAATGTACAATAGTGACACATGACAATATTATACACAATTATTTGACAAATAGTAAATAATTATTTAATATTAACTTTGATATTGGAATTAATAATATATACTAATCGTAAATGCGGGCATTGCACGGATGATTATAATAGTAAATTTCAAATAAATATAACATTTTAATTTTATTAAATAAATAAATAAATAATTGAATGATTAATTATTATTTTATTAAAAATTATTATAAATTAAAAAATAAAAGCATAAATTTTTCAAATCTTATAATTATAGAGAGAGATATTTATCACAAATGATTGTTTATTGATTTATATATTCAATTTTAGGTAACATAATTTTAAGAGAAAATTTATTAAATTTGAGTGAATTAATTTCTAATATTCAATCAAATAAATAATATTAAGTATTTCATAATCAAAAATAAAATTAACAAATAATTCTAAATTATATATATACATATATGAGATAATTATAACAAAACATTATTTATTGATTCATATTTTCGATCTTGTATGACGTAGTTTTAAAGAAAAATTATTAAACTTGTATGAAGTAATTTCTAACAATTTATTATAATATTTGTTAGTTTTTATATATTTAGAATTTTGAACTTTAGCTTCTTGTTTAATATAATTACTTTTTAAGTTTTTATAATTTCTTGTTTAAAAATTATTTAAAATTTTTACCTTTTGATTTTTCTAATTTTCTATTTAAATTTTTTTAAATTTTACTATTTATATTTTTAAAATTTTTTATTTAAAAAAGCCTTTTAATATGATAATTAATTTTTAAATTTTTTTGTTTAAAATTTTTTAATACAATATTTTTTGTAATATAGTATAAAACAATGACACTTAATAATGTTGCATATAATTATTAGATAAATAATAAATAATTATTCAAAACTAATTTTAAAAATGAAATTAATAATATATATGTATTGATTTGGAGATGTGTAGCGCACGTTCATATGCGTGCCATGTTGGGATGTGATCAGATTAAGGCAATTCAATTTTCTTTTTAATTAAAAATATTTTTTATTGATAAACTTTTCTTTAACATACTAAATAGATAAAAATATGAAAAATATTTTTTTCTAAAAAAGTAATTTTCACAAAAATAAATAAAGCCTTAGAAAATATCACCACTAAGCTAAGCTGATCACGAATTCTCAAAAAAGCAAGCTCCTTTTTACTTGATAGGCTCATTTTGCAAAATCACCTATCTGAGAAAATACTTTTTAGAAACGACAGTGTCGATGGCTATGATTTTTAGTATTCTCAAGAAGTTTCATAGCCAAATACTAAAAATACTCTTCAGAAATCCAGTTCTCTCCATTAATCCTTCACATATCACTGTAATTCTGAGCAATAACCCTAATCCAAAAACTTTATTTTTCTATTAACACATCCAAATCTTTATCTTACTGAGATCGAAAATTCCCTAGCTTTTGCCCTTCATCGTTCTCATATACTTGCCCCTTTCATCCACGCATCAACCACATCGGTGCTATTTTATGCTAACCGCAACCTGTGGTCTTTAGAATAAAATATTCAATGAGAAAAATATGCTGTCCTAGAATTTGCCATCCAAAGTAAAACTCAAAGCACAAAATATCACTTCAAAAATTAGAAATTCATCATCCTGTGTAAAAAAAAAAAAAAGGACATTTGAATCCATCTAATACACAATTTTCCTTTCAAAATCGTCTGAAACGTTGATCTATTTCACATATACTTATTTATTTTGGGGAAAAAAAATGTCTAATTGAAATATGTTGCTGATACTTGTGAACAGGTTATCATGGAGGGGGCGAAAAATTTTGAAATCGATGACTTCTCAGTCAAAACCATGGCCTTCATCATCAGCCTCCACCTCAGAAAATTCATATCCACCCATGACACAGAGAAAAAGTAGAATTACGACCACCGGCGTAACCAAAAAAAGTTTTGCCCTTCTTTTGAAAGTTTTCTCCTCTTCTGTCTTCTCCCTCTTCGGTTTCCCTTTGGGCTTTGAACCTGATGGCAAATGAAAAGTCACAATACCTTGCAAATGGAGGGAGGAGTTTTGACCAGCTCATTTCCGGCCAATGTATTCAAATAAAATTACATGTGAAGCATCTCATTTAAAGAATCATTATTTGATAAACGAATGCATAAATCCATCAACAACTCAAACAATATTGAAAAAATATAAAAGATGTTAACAGTGTCTTACTAGAATTTGAAGGACCTCTTCTTGAAGTTGAAGATGAAGATTCTGAGCGGAATTGTGGGAGGGAAGAAGACGATGAACTAGATTCCACGAAATCTGTCTTTAAGTTTTTCAGCATATCTCACAAGATTACCATGCTCTACAAGTGAACTCCGAAGAACTGATGCTTCCTAAATATCACATAGTGGCATGAATCAGGGCAACAAGGTAAGAAATGAAAACATTAGAAATTATAAGCTGAACATTTATATCAATCGACCCCATGCAGTATTTCAGGTATGCAACTGCCTCACAATGACTTCATGCTCACTACAACAGCTCAATTCAGAGAGCAATTCCCCAACAAATTCACTTCAAGATCAATACGTAAGCTGCATTATATTCAACAGCAAGTGGTTTCACAGAGCAATTCAAGCTCAATTTCGTCCACAATGGTTAGTTTTAGCATTAAGTGTTATAACCACTAATTTAGTTCATCACATAAAATCAACTCTAATTGGCATTTCAAAAAATCACTCACTAGGTTCCACTAGACATTCTGTTTGATTGCTAACATAAAAATTATATGAATTTCTTTTTAATCCAGTAGCACCATTAACATTGAGACACAAGACCTGACCTCAGTTACTGTACAGTGTAACTAAACGTAAAAATTCTTCATAAATTTGAATATTCATACAGAAACATATAAGACAAACCTAACCAATATCTTTTATCAGGAGAAGAATAGGTAAGATGATTCAAAAATCTAAACATTTCAACCCGCAAAACAAATGACTAGAACAATTAAACATCAGTTCTCATGTACAGTGTTCCCTAACTGAGTTAAAGTAACTATTTCCTCTGAATCCTGGCTATTTAAGATCATCTAACTAGTGTTCGCAGCTTTAGTAGACATCTGAAAGAGTGCAAGGCATGCAATTAAATATCAGCCATGTCCAATCAAGATTGGAATTGATAATTAAATTTGTAATTTTGTAAAGTGGGAATCGCGAATCAAATCAAATCATTACAAATTTTCTAAGTCGAGAAAACAGACATATATCAATGTAAAACAACCAAATATATAAAAAATATGATAAATTAGAAAATGGCCAATAGGACAGATGCTTGCTATGCAGGGAGATCACAATCTCTGGGTCTAAAACATGATTTTTAGAATCTAACACTTAATCGATAATAAAATTCTTTAAAAAGAGTGACAGGTGGAGAAAAACAAACTAGCGAATCCGATGCAAGAGGGAAAATACTGAAATAAGAAAGAAGGGAATGCATCAACAACTGTAAGAGTTGTTTGGATTTGTTTATGTATGTTAAAGGTAATTGTTTTTTTTTTTTTTAATTCACACCAGTTCAAATTATTTGTAAGGGACTCTGTCAAGGTAAAATTGATGTCAAGTTTTGAGTTTTGAACTCATCAAGTCCTATTATCATTATAAAGAATTGACCAAATTGATAGATTCATATCAATTCACCCCATCCACTCTGGAATCTCTTGATTTGTTACATTTGTAATTCACCCAAGAGATTTGAATGGCTAGGATGGCAAACTGAATTGAATCTTCATTCATTCGGTCGTAACAGTGATATCAACCATTACCTTATGTAATGGACTTTTGGCCTTCCTAACATTTGGTGCATACTCACAGTTTCGAAAATGCATACCACAATTGTTATTATGTAGAGCGAATGGCCACTGGTCAACTACTAACAATTCCAATTCTTACCTGCCATTGCAATTATCTCACAAAAGCAATTAAAGTTTTAGGCATCATCCCTACATTTTATACTGAAAATCTCAAGATCCTTCACATAATCAAAGATCTAAATTTAACACTTCTTGTCAAAAGCTCAAAACTAGCACAAGCCTACATTCAAGCTTTTTTGCGTTATCCTTGGAAAATCTAAGATAGAAATTGCTAAGGCTTCTTGTTGAGAAAAGTACCATCTCTAATATATTGATTAAGGCAATTTTAAAATTAATTTAAAGAAGAGTATTAGAATAAAACAATTACTTACAGCTTACAAGGGCATACAAGGGCATAACAATGATCCTTTGCGTGAACTGTGTATGCTCTAGCTTAGCGGATGCGAAACAACAAATCACACACATATTGGGGCCATAAACTTTAGAACAACTAAACAGCATTTTCAAGCTATTTTTTGCTATACTATCAAAACATTGCCCTATCAATAATCAATTTCACATGAACACCAAACAATCTTTTTTCATTGTTTTCAAGGCGCAAAATTCTCTTTAGATTTTATCACACTTCCTTTAATAGTTGTACAAAAATGCTAACATTTGATGTTATTTTATTTTGTTTTAAATTTGTTGAATAGGAATGAATATAAAAGACAAACATTCTTCACAATGCATACATGCTTATATTGTATGTACTAAATATTAGTCAAGGCTAGCAAATCTATACATTTATTTAATTTGCCATTTCCCAAAAAAAAACAAAAATGTTCCCCTGATCACCAAGCAGTGTGACCTTAATTCTATGTAATAGCAGTTATGACTGTCATGCAGCACACAAATGGAAACACATAAACAAACAAGGGAAAATAGCAATTCTCAAAATGTAGGAAACGGAAATGTGTGGAAACATTTAAATAATAAAAAATATATATATAGAGAGAGAGGTTTATAAATGTTAATTTTATTATAATTTTAAAAAAAGTTATTATTGAAGCCAATATTATATTCACTATCATATCATACCCAAAACTATACTATTAAGGATAACTCAGAATAAATCAGATGTTTAAAGAAGGAATTGATTAACACCCAATTACTCATTTCCCACAAACTGAAATTCAACAAAAGAAAAAAAAAAAAAAAAAACTAAGAAAGCATAATCCATTCCCCCTAAAACGCCTCTGAAATTCAGTTCTTTACTTCAGAATATTCAGCTCAGCAATATTATACTTCACCAATTATAATTCCTAATTACTCAACCAATTAAGATAGCAGGTATCTCAATTCTACCTCATAGCCTTCGCAAAAAAGACGAATGCCGAAAATGACAGCCTTGTCAGAGTCGATGCAAGAGCAAAAGGTAGCCGCCCATGTTGAATGAAAATAGGAAACCCAAATCCATTAATTTAAGACAGCCTTATCAGTGTCGGAGTTGTGATCGTCAGTTGATCTTCAGAGTTGTGATCCATGATGGTGTTCAATCAATTGCATCGAGGGAGATTATAGAGTCGAAAGGCAGGCAGCAGAACAGATATACATTTTTGCTCCTATCATTTTTTTTTTTACAAAAGCAAAGAAACACATTTCCAATTTCTTTAAAATTGCATAAACATGCCCAAAAGTTTGGGACCCATTTCCATGCATTTCCTATTTCAAAACGTTTTGGAAATGGGGAAACTCATGCCCTAGTGTCTTCATAGCAGTCATTCAAATCAATAGTAGAAAAATAAATAGTCATTCTCCAATTTCCTTGAAAGCTAAAGTCTTAGTGCAATGAAGTCTTGCTCTAAGTCTAATTTGTATAATCATTTTAAGCAGTTCTTCAACGAAAGTATTTTTATTCATCGCCTGTTTACTTGTTTGCTCATAAGATGCACAGCTATAGGTTGACAACTTAAACATCCCTTATCATCTTTATCTCTTTTCCTTCAAATTTCCAAGGAAAATTGATTTTGGAAGTCTTTCCCTAAATCTATAATAGAAAAATAAATAGTCAGTTTCCAATATCCTTGAAAGCCAAAGTCTTAATGCAACACTCCAATTCTAATTAGTATGATCATTTGAAGCAGTTCTTCAATGAAAACTATCATTATTCATCAGCTGTTTACTTGTTTGCTCGTGCAATTACTTCTCTCTCTCTCTCTCTCTCTCTCTCCAGAGAGAGGAACAAAAAAACAAAAAGAAAGAACCTAGGGAAGACAATGTGATCCTGCAACAATAGAACAGGCAAAACTTAGAATCCTTCAAAATACTGAAAGAATTACTTACCTCCAACACTCCCCCATGATCTGGGGTGGTTGTTGATTTGTAGTTTTATGGCTAATATCTTATTCTGTTATGCAACTACACCAAATTCTATAAATCCAATCATCTTGGAAAATGACTTGAATAGGTTGACATAAGTGCCATGCTCCAACAAGCCACATGCAACACGTCATCTCATTTTTCACATTAGAAAAACCATTGGTCAAGTTTGCATTTCCACTTTAAAGCCCCATCTCACTACATGAACTACCTATTAATCCTAAACCCATCTTTATTTTGACACCAAATCTAAAGTTAGTATATTTCTATTTACAACATAGTTACCATCTTGCAAGCTTGCATGAAGAATACCACACTTCTGTACTATTACTACTAGTGTTAGGATAGAAAGGGCAAAGGCTTACCCTGCGTGCAAAGACAGAACCTTAGGTATTAAACTTTTCAACAAGCCAAAAAAAAGATCTAGCATATATCTGTACTGCCGGCAAAGTGCAGTTTATGCATTTTTTTTAATATGAAAATCATCACACAATTTTGTGGTAGCATTCACCATATGGGAGTTACACTAATATCAAAGGTCTTGGCAACCAAAATTTTTATCATTGTTACACCATGTTAATTGATCATGTATTTGCATAGTTAGCTTTTAGCTTATTCATCATTATGGCAAGATAAAGCAAATAAATGATGATCTTTGATGTACAAATCTAAATGTATTAAAAAGATCAGGGTTTTCATCAAATACAAAAAAAATATTTCATCTTCCTTCTCTATGACATGTACTCGATCGAATTCGTTTGACAGCAGTAACAAATACCTAAGATGAATACATCAATGAACAATAAAGCAAGAAAAAACAGAGGAAACTGCAAGTGTCAATTAAGGTTATGGAAGAAAAGTAAATTCATGGAAGCTCATAAAAGCTCTGTTTTCTTTTGTTTTCTTTTCGTTGTTTGACAGGTAGAATTTTAGAAGCGCATAAACACTAGAAAAGTAAAAGGATTGAAGTCCCACAAGATTCTAGAAGTTGGTATTAGTCAAACTTCTGTTGTTTGGTTAGAGAAGTTCAAAATATCAATCATAAACGAACTGACAACAACTGGCAAAAGCATCATGCAGGATAACAACTTATTATATATGCAGTTTTACTTAAGTAAACACTATGCACAATCTCATAGTTTACTTGCCTGCAATAGTAAGTGACATCCAACAGGCTAACATGTTGCAGCCTGCTACAAGTTTTCTCAGGTCATTCAACAGTATATAGTGAAAAAACTAAAAGATGATTATATTGCATTGAATTTGAATAGGTCTAAGTATATGTTTGGCAGTTACTAAGTAATCTCAACCAATCATGTAATTATTTACTAAGTAATCTCAATCAATCATGTAATTATCCAGTATCCAAAGCTCCTACAATGAACACATCAGAAGATTTATTAAGAGACTTACAGGTAATGCTTGAAGAGTGAAAAGTACTTGCCCAAGGAAGAGTGCATCTAAACTTGATGGTCTGCATGACAATAACCATTATAGGGTGCATCATTCACATGCTAATTTCAAACCTAAACTTTAAATACCAAATGCCACAGAAGTAGAAAAGCCAAAAGGCCTGGAATAAGTCACCTGTCCTCGAAGAGAAATTCTTGTTCTCCTAGCCTGGTTGACAAAGCTCCATATGCATTTTAGCTCTCTTGTAAATCTGTCCATAGCCAATACATAGCATAATTTCAAACCCTAGAAAAGTAAAATAACAAAAGAAAGCAAATTATATAAGACTAAGGAAGAAAAATAAAATAATGAAAGAGAGAAAATTATAGAAGAATAAGGGAGAAAAACAAAATAATGAAATGGAGAAAACTGTAAAAGAATAAGTACTACTATCATCTACCAGACACATAATTTTCACGACTAGCCCAAAAACAAAATTACAAAAAGAAAAAAATCGTGGGATTATGAATGTGCACATGTGAAGATAGTGCATGCGTGCACAGAGAAAAAAAAAATTACAGAAAAAAAGAACTACAAAATAGAGAAGAACCTCTTCTTCCTTCCATTCAATATTTTCTTTTGTTATCCCAAGTTGCTGCTTGACAGCATATGCTTGCTTAATGAATAGAGCTTTTCCTATTAACCAAGGAAGGTCAGAATAATAGATCTTGAAAGCAGAATTTCCATCAGATCCCAACCAGAGTTAGTACATGATCGCATCTACAAGCCATGAGTTAATCATTGATATCCATTGTGGGATCGAGCAGAATTCAGTGTCCAAATCAATGACAACATCTTCCTTTAAACGTTGAATAACCCCACCATTCTCATTATTATAGGCCACATAAGCACCAGATTCAACATAAGGAATTTGCTCTAGCACAAAAAGTGGAAAAAGTCCTCTGGTAAATATGTTGATTTATGCATATTCAAACAGATATGTGCATGATGAAGCAACCAAACAGGTGCTGACAAACACACACATCCCCACACAAATAGAGTAGATTAGAAGTTGGAGTAGATCAAGCAGTTTTGCAGTCATAAACTAGCACAAACGGTCTGCAGAGGAAAGAAATGCATGGAGATAAATGAAAATGAAGGATGATGCCAAGAACTTTCAAATTCATAATAAAAAAAAGAACCCCTACATATAGTAAAAAAAAATTACACACAATAAATCGACCATGCACCTCATACCTAAATGATTAAAGCTAAAAAGGGATAAAAGGCAACATGTCCAACATATATAATAAAAAAATGACCCATACAGCTAAGTCTTTGAAAGTAAATAATAATAAAAAGACAGAGGGAGTAAGACAGGTAATTAAATACAAATTCAAGCTTCTGAATTAAGCATCCAACAAGAGCAAATGCAGGCAGAAAAGAGATACTATCACATCAAAAAAACAAAAAAAAGAGAGAATCAGTAGTTTTCATACTCTAATATAATCAAATTTCACTAGATATCAAGTGTAATATAAGTATAAAAAAGCAGTACCCAAGTGAGGGGAACAAAGGATTCTAGGAGGTATAAATCTAATTGCCTTCCTAGTTAACACAAACCATGATTTTCACTTGACTAATTAATATTGTGGAACAAGATATAACGTTGAAGCAAAACAGGGTACTAGTAATTTTTTTTTTTTTTTTACCAGGACACTAGTAACAGACACCAAGAGGTGGCAACCCAAGAAAAAGATAAGAATTTACCCTTTTAATTAAAAGATTTGCTCAACAAAATATCATTTGACAAATTTATTTGTACTCTAGTTTATTCCACAGATTAAAAAAAAAACTAAAATTTGAATGTCTAAGGAGAAACAAAACTTAGGAGCCAATGCTGTTTCGCATTTAATTTTGAGAATGTTGGTTATTCTTATGTGAGATCCATGTTCAATCTATAAGGGGCAAAAAGGCTTATCTGCTATTTAATTCATCAATTGAGTCTAAAGTTTTCTTTCAAGTATCCAAATCCTTTTTTTCCTTGACTCTTCGTTAGTTTGAGTTTTTTTTTTTAAATTTCCTAATTTTTGGTCCTGCGTTTCCTATGTAAGAGTATCAAATTTTTGCTTCTATTGAGCTTGCAGTTGGTGAGTAAATAATAGAAATTGATGCTCTACAGTTCCATTCCCTTCTATCTGTTGAAAAGTTAATCATATAAGTAGAGACAATAGAAGAACACAGCAATGCTGCAAAACATACCATGAGAAACCAGAATAGTTAGGGCCTCATGATTTGGCGCAAAAAATATCAGTGCAATGCAATCATAATCTAGGTTTGGATGTTAACAATTTAACGACTTCAGCTCATTCAGGATTATTAAGTGATAGAAAAACTATCCATGACTTCAGTTACTCCTTGCTCCTAATGTTGTGACGCAAGATTAACCACACTCAGGAATAATTTAACTTCTTGTCATGGAATCCCTAAATGTCAGTATGACTGGAACATTAATTTTGTATTAGGAAATCACTAAGTTGATTTTATTTCAATCAGGTCAGCATTGCCAAATTTTTGTGGATATTTTAGTCAAGTAACAAAGATTACTTTTATTCACAACCAGATAGTAAAATATCAAGAATTTGGATTAAATTTTATCAAATCCAGCATCATTGAACTTATTGAAACAAAACTAAGTTATGTTGTTAATAAAAATAGAAAGGAATGAAGTATTAAGTTCAAAGTTGATGAGTGAAACTATGGCACCACACTCCTAATGAACAATGCAATATCAACTCTTAGATTCTAAGACAACTCAATCCAAAAAAATTGTGAACATGCGGATTCTCAAAGAGAGGGATGGAGCATAAAGTGCAAATTTAGTACTGATTTCACAGACAAAACATATTAGAGAACCGGGTTCTGTTGCTTATAATAATGCTAATGTAACAACAAATCTATGTCAGCATCGAATTTGCCTAGTGTTAAAATGTACCTGAATCTGGATATGCGGAATTGAAATGATGAATTTAATAAAAATCTATCTCTTATGAGTAATTTTAAAATCTTCTTTTAAAGGATTATAATAGATAGTAATAGAATTTGGCTAATTTTTTCCTCAAATTTTGAATAAATCTTTTAAATCCTTCCAACTAAAGGATATTTCCACTTAATATAAAATTTAATTATTCGTACATAATACCGCAAAATCAAACTCCATTAATATGGATCTATAAATAAAAAAGATCGATTCATAGTCACATCATCAACATAAGTTAAATATCTCTTTTTATAGTAATTTAGATGTAAAAACTAAAAGCATAAAAAGAAATTCAAAAGTTACTTCAATATTTATCTCGACAATCAAGTTAACTTCTTTTATAGAATTTTAAAATTTATTTATTTTAATATGATTAATTATATATTCTTATAATAAGAATATTATGTATAGAATTTTAAAATTTATTTTATTTTAATATGATTAATTATGTATTCTCATAATAAGAATATTATGTATAGAATCTTAAAATTTATTTATTTTAATATGATTAATTATGTATTCTCATAATAAGAATATTATGCATCAGAACATTTTGAGCTAAGAAAATTAAGATAGATATTGGATTGAATCGAATTATCAGAAGATGGGAAAATTATACCTTGAAACATTTGATTATTAATTATCAATTATCAATACTAATTTTGAAAATTTAAAAGAGAATAATAATTTGTAGGCGGGAAAACAAAGTTTTTGGAGGGAGAACCGAACACCGAGGCGGGTAAATTTTCCTCCCTGGATTTCTGGCTTTGATTGAAATAAATACCTTGAGTTACCAAAATAGCCTTTGCATCCCTTGGATATTTAAATATAGAAATTTGAACTGTCTTCCACAAGGCCCATTTCCGTAAACCGGTTTACGCCGCCGCCGGTCCAACCTCATTTCTTCTTGACTTCCCAATCTTCCTCTGTTTGGTTTTAGCGAAGTGGCTGCAGGATGGGGGGATTAGCCAATCCGGTAACTACGGCTTCTAATGGAAGCGAGGGAGTAACCAGAAAGAAGAAAGCAAATAAGCGAAGAAGTGGTTCTAACCAGAAAGAAGACTCTGTGGCCGTGGCTGCGGGTTACTCCAAAAGGCCAAAGCGAGCTGCTGCATGCACAGATTTCAAGGAGAAATCTGTACAGTTGCCTCAGAAGTCTTCAGTTCTTGAGTCAAAGAAAGATCAACTCGCTGAGGAAGAGATTGTAGCCATTCACTTGACTCGTGGACCAGAAGACGATAGTCGCCCAAACAGGAGACTAACAGATTTTGTCGTGCATGATGAGAATGGCAACCCGAAGCCGATTGAGATGATTGAAGTTGATGATATGTTTATCTCTGGTGTTGTATTGCCTCTGGAGGAGAATGCTGATAAGGAAAAGGAAAAGCGTATTAGGTGTGAAGGATTTGGAAGGATAGAAGGGTGGAACATCTCTGGTTATGAAGATGGTTCTCCCGTCATATGGCTAACAACAGATTTTGCTGATTATAACTGCATTAAACCTGCGAGCAGCTATAAAAAGTTCTACGATCATTTCTTTGAGAAGGCTCGCGTTTGTGTAGAGGTGTACAAGAAACTGTCCAAGACTTCTGGTGGGAATCCTGACCTCACCCTTGATGAGTTGCTTGCAGGGGTTGTTAGATCAATGACTGGGAGCAAGTGTTTTTCAGGTGCGGCATCTATCAAAGATTTTGTCATTTCTCAGGGTGAATTCATTTATAATCAACTGATAGGATTGGATGAGACATCAAAGAGTGACCAGAAATTTGCAGATTTGCCTGTTCTTCTTGCGTTGAAAGACAGGGTTCATAAGCATGGAGATTTTGTACTGTCAAAAGCAGCAACTTCTGGTGGGAATTTGACAATTGGTCCAAAGATTTCGCAGTCCAATGCAGCTGAGGAAGATGAAGATGCAAAGTTAGCTAGGCTATTGCAAGAAGAAGAGTATTGGCAATCCACAAAGAAGCACAAGAAAAACCACGGTTTAGCTTCTTCCTCAAATAAATTTTACATCAAAATTAATGAAGATGAGATTGCAAATGACTACCCTTTG
The DNA here is from genome assembly GCA_949677035.1 of Omphalea diandra. Lineage (NCBI taxonomy): Eukaryota > Viridiplantae > Streptophyta > Magnoliopsida > Malpighiales > Euphorbiaceae > Omphalea > Omphalea diandra. The sequence continues at coordinate 2,521 of CATIWR010229452.1, read as the reverse complement.
CCTGCATTTTACAAGCATTCCGATGAAGAAACTGATGAATATGTAGCTATTGATAGTGATGACCACTGCATGGTTGATCCTGATGATCTTCCTAAAAGAATGCTCCATAACTGGTCACTTTACAACTCTGATGCAAGGTTGATTTCCTTGGAGCTTCTTCCCATGAAACCTTGTGAAGATATAGATGTCACCATATTTGGCTCGGGAATGATGACTGAAGATGTTGGAAGCGGATTCTGTCTTGATGACGATCCTGATCAGTCTTCTTCACGGAGTCTAGTGGCACATGATGATGTGGGTTTGCCAATTTTTTTGAGTGCAATAAAGGAGTGGATGATTGAACTTGGATCTTCAATGGTTTTCATATCTATTCGGACTGATATGGCCTGGTATTATGCATATTTTTAATATTCTAATTGAGCAACAGCATGTATATGTCTTTTTAGATTTCTCTTTTATTCTTTCAAGTGAAAAAAATCTGAAGGTTTCTGCTAATAATTGTCTCTTTTGATTGAGAAATGCGTTGAAATTGCTTGAGAATTAGATTTTTAGTAAGCTTGTAGGAGGAGATTAGCATGTATTAGTGGAAACAATCATAGATTTTTATATTGAGTAATGAGTTTGAAATAATTTAACTAAGACTGCAAATTAGTTGTGAATTTTTTCTGTTTCCATTGGCATTGAGTCTTGAATCTTCTTCTTATATCTTCAGGTACAGACTTGGAATGCCATCGAAACAATATTCTCCATGGTACAAGCCAGTTCTGAAAACCGCCAAACTTGCAAGAAGCATCATTACATTGTTGAAAGAGCAGAGTCGAGTGTCACGGCTTTCTTTTGTGGATGTAATCAAGAAAGTATCTGAGTTCAAAAAGGATGAACATGGTTACATTTCTCAGGATCCAGCAGCTGTTGAGAGATTTGTGGTTGTGCATGGACAGATAATACTGCAGCTTTTTGCTGAATTTCCGGATGAAAAGATAAAGAAATGTGCGTTTGTGGTTGGTCTTACAAAGAAAATGGAGGAGAGACACCATACTAAATGGGTTGTGAGCAAAAAACAAATTCTGCAGAAAAGTCAACCCAATTTAAATCCCCGAGTAGCAATGGGCTCTATGGCCTCTGTGGTATCCAAGAGGAAGGTTATGCAGGCAACAACAACAAGGCTAATCAACAGAATTTGGGGGGAATATTATTCCAACTACTCGCCAGAGGATCTAAAAGAGGGAACTAATTGTGAAACAAAAGAGGAGGATGAAGTTGAGGAGCAAGAGGAAAATGAAGATGATGCTGAAGAGGAGAAGCTATTAGTTCCAGAGAAAACCCAAAAACCTTGCTCAGTGTCATCACGAATAAAATCGTACACTTTAAAGGATGAAGTACAATGGGATGGGAATCCAATAAGCAAAACATTTTCTGGTGAAGCTGTTTATAAGAGCGCCATTGTTCGTGGAGAGGTGATTGCAGTGGGGAGTGCTGTCTTGGTGGAGGTTGATGAATCAAATCAAATTCCTGTCATCTATTTTGTAGAATACATGTTTGAAACATCAGATGGAAGGAAAATGTTCCATGGGAGAATGATGCAGCAGGGATCTCAGACAGTTCTTGGGAATGCTGCAAATGAGAGAGAAGTTTTCCTGAGAAATGAGTGCATGAATCACGACTTGCAGGATGTCAAACAAGCAGTTGTCTTAGCATTACGGAAAATGCCCTGGGGGCATCATCACAGGAAAGATAATGCCAATGCTGATAAAATTGATAGAGCAAGAGCAGAAGAGAGGAAAAGGAAAGGACTGCAACTAGAATATTATTGTAAAAGTTTGTATTGCCCAGATAAGGGTGCATTTTTCAGTCTCTCCTTTGATACAATGGGCCTCAGTTCTGGTATCTGCCACTCTTGTGTGACAAAAGAAGCAGATATGGAAAAAAACATTTTCAAAGTGAATTCTTCTAGGACGGGATTTTCATACCAGGGGACTGAGTATTTTATTCATGATTTTGTTTATGTAAGTCCTCATCATTTCACCATTGAAAGGGAGAATGAAACTTTCAAGGGTGGACGAAATGTAGGTTTGAAGGCTTATGTTGTGTGCCAGTTGCTGGAGATCATCGTCCCAAAGGAACCAAAGCAAGCTGAAGCAAGATCCACCCAGGCTAAGGTCCGGAGATTTTTCAGACCAGAGGAGATCTCATCTGAGAAGGCATATTTTTCAGATATTCGGGAGGTAAAACTCATTTAGAAGTTTTCAGAGTGCCTTTACTTACTCATGTGAGCTAACCTTTCTGTTATCATAGTTTTCGGCTGTTAACATCTCTAGAACTTGTTTTCCCACAAGTTCTGATAAGTGTTGTGTGGCTTAAAATTTCAGATCTATTACACTGAAGAAACACATGCTATATCTATTGAGACTATTGAAGGGAAATGTGAAGTCAGAAAGAAAAATGATATTCCTTCATCAAGTGCTCCTGCAATCTTTGATCATATTTTCTTTTGTGAGCATCTTTATGATCCTTCTAAAGG